>JAUMJK010001132.1:1150000-1336729 GCA_033558105.1 Coccyzus lansbergi
CACAGCCTACATACTCAGAATTTAGCAAGTGTCACACGGTAGTGGCCTGATTGCACAATTAATCAGGTAGGTAAAATAGGTATTTTTATTTTATAATAAAGCAAATAAGTAGCATTATAAAAGGAAGAGCCAAGTTCCAGCATAATGAATGCCAGCTAGCTGACCACTCCACTGCTGTGATTCTCCATTAGATTTGGATAGCTAACTGTTTGCTGTTGTCTAAAAACATAACTATAAAAATTAAGGTGAAAACCTGCATATCTACATATCTTCAGATAGACAGAAGGCAAAATGCATATGAAGACTGAATAGATCTTTTCCAGGTGGCTTCTTGAGGTTGAGCACATTCACAGGTCACCATGGTAAAGTTAATAATTTTTCTAAGCTATTCTGCATCTGTCATATAAACATTTCTGTTTGTCGAAGTACTCAAAACAAAGTACTAGCAAATAAGAACTGAAAGTCACACCTACAAACAGAACGCAAAACTATTTTTTGGTTAAACATTTTCCTAACATTTTGGGTTTTGAAGGTCATCCGAAAATTCTTCTTTTAATACAAAACTTGAAAAACAGGCACTAAATTTAGATCCCCTCATCAAACTACTGCACACGAAAACCCACAACAAATTCAAACATTGGTAGAAACAATAAAGGCTTTTGCCCACTTCACCACTCCCTGTTTCTAATTTCAGTTTTCATCTGGCAATTCCACAGATCACGTATGCCAGACAAAGCATTTCAGCCTTTGTCAATGATTGGATTATTCTATGATCTGGTTAGCAGAATGGACACAAATGTCTGCCTAACAACAAAAATTGCTTTTTCTTTGTGAAGCGCAGCTGATGCAGACACTAGTACAATTATTTCTTAGAGCTTAGGTAACAGCCCAATATCATTATACTTCTTATGTTTAATACAATAGCAATGCTTTCCCTATATAAATCTATCTATACATACATGCATTAGAAAACTGTTGCAAATAAGAAAAAGTTATTTATGTATGTGTACATACAAATAGATATATATGTCATAAAGTGAGAGAAAGACAGGAAGGAATGTGGTGAAAGAAATACAAGTAAAATAAAATTTCGGGTTGTACAGATTTTCACAAACACTGGGTAATAAAAGTGCATCAACAGATGAATAAATTTTTAAGAGCTATTTTAACAGAATATTTACAAATTTCTTTATAATTTTTCCCAGACCTCAGAGCAAAGCTCACCTGATGAGCAGACATCCAGAAGGAGTGAAGAATGAGCTGCTGACTTTCCAAGTCAATGAGACATCAAAAATGGCTTTTGTACTCCTACATGAAACGCTCTGCCACCCCTCTTCATAAAAATATAAGACGGCTAAATCATAACCAACATTAAACAAGATTTTTCTAGTTCTTTTTAAATACAGATGTCTTTTCTAATACATTAATCTATTTTGCACCCAAGACGATTCTGAGTTCTTTTCAGCACTTTGTAAATGTTTGATAAGCTGTTATTTTAAAGTTGCCTGAAAGGGCAGAATTCTAAAAACAAGTGTATAAGGTAAGCTAAGTAGCAAAATGTTTTAAAGTGCTCTTTAATGGATCCTCCTTTACAATTTGAACAGCAACTTCTCATATCTGACATAAAATCCATAGATATAAATCACATTAGAGGGTTATTCTTTCCCCATTATCAATCTCTGTCTCTTTATGGAACATTAAAGTCACATTTGACCTTAAAACATGATAAAATGGAAATCAAACTAGAATGTTTTGTAAAAGATATAATGAACTTGTACCTCTTTAAAAAAAAGTATCTATGATGTAATTTGGAACGCATCCCTCATTACATACCAAAGATTTTCAAAGTGTAGCTGTGGCATTCAAATGAAGGCAAAAGTGATATTTTTATGTCCTGGCTACTCCCATGAAAACAGAATCAGCCTACTACAAATTAAAGAGTATAGGACTCCACTGTTCAGCAAATTCAGCATTTAGGATGAACAGAAATTTGCAATTACCTAACAAAACTGAGAGACTCCCACATGCAGCGATCTCATAAAATCGTAACATCACACCAGGAGGGACATTTAACCATAGTAAACTCTTAACAATTTTTATTTTACAAACAAGAAGACAAAGAAGTCACAGTTCTGCCAAATACATGGCACGTGCACATAGAGTTTTGCAAGAATAATCTCTTTGATCATGCAGGTGACTAATCAGTTGTTCAGTGGTTGCTACCCATGATATACGGCAAATATTCAGCAAAAGAGAAGCAACTTGTCCTGCTCCCTCTCTCAAATATTTTTTAATATACGAGAGAAAGATGACTGGCTCCACCAAAAGAAATGGGAATTGATTCATCTCAAAGTAACCAGTCACCACCAGACTATTCTGAAAGCCCTAAAAAGTCTCTGTCTCTCTATTGCATTTTTTTTCATTTCCAGATGCCTTCAGGTGCACCTGATCCACTACTTCCAGATATGCAATACCAGGATATTTAGTGGTACATGTTGATACTTCACACTAAATCCTGATCATTCAATTTCTATAAAATAAATATTCAGCTTGATTTCTGTTTGTGCACAAACTCAAAAATAGATATTTACAGTTTTGCATCTTATCTACCATTTGATCTCTGACACATGCATCATGCACCCTCTCCTGCCTGAATATGTTTTTTACAACTAAATA
Source organism: Coccyzus lansbergi (assembly GCA_033558105.1). Lineage (NCBI taxonomy): Eukaryota > Metazoa > Chordata > Aves > Cuculiformes > Coccyzidae > Coccyzus > Coccyzus lansbergi. Next base: position 1,152,677 of record JAUMJK010001132.1, read on the forward strand.
TACAGCTGCATGCAAAACAAATTTGTCAAAACTTCCTTTCCCCAGTGCTTTGGCCAAGATAATTTTTGTTACCAGTTTCAGCAAGTACATAATTAAAGTATGATCACAAAACCACTGCAGTCACACTCATGACAAAACAAAAACGTTGAAGGGAGAAAAACATATTTTCCTATATGTACGCCGCAGGTTATCTACAAAAAGTCTTAAATTCCGTGGTTGTTAAATGTTTTACAAAAAGCAAATGTGTTAAGCAGAACCCTTTAACACACCCTGGAGCAGAGCGAAGACCCTTGTTCTCTACCCTCTCCCCAGGATGGAACAGAAACTTTCTCCGTCTGTCATTTTTGCAGAGCAGAACAGGGGGTTTCACTCTGTCTCATTCCCTGCTTGGACAAGACTGCAGGCTATTTGAACACACAGATTGTCTGAAGATATATTTTTAAGGAACAGTTAATTCTTAAAGGGCACAAATATTATCCAAAAGGCAAGTTATAGATATGAAAATACAATAGTTTCTGTATGTAGGAAAGATACCAGAAATAGTATTGCCAAGTACCACCAAGGTGAATTAGTCTATTCTGCCTGTCTGTATTTCAGTGGAGGATGAATCTAGTGTTTTCAGTACTATTTTGCTTTTGAACTTTATAAAAATATAAGCAAAATATTTCTTCTGCATGGTACCATCTACATGTGCAACTTTGCAGTTCCAAAATTACCATGTGATGCTTTCTACAAACAAGTTTAATACTGTAGGGTCTTTTTTTTAAGTAATATTGCACCTTTTTACTTTAATTATACAACTTGGAGATCACTGAACACTTTGACATATGCCAGTTCCTTTGTCTAATGGCTAAAAGCTACTTGCGTTGTGAACAATCTGTCTCAGAGAGTGTCATTTAAGAGGAAAAGTCATCCATACGATAACACGTAGTCTTGCCACTAATGCAAATTCCCTACAAATAAAGATATTTTAGTAAATTAAGGAGCCCCTCAATCCTCTGCTTTCACAGATCTTTGCACTTGACCTCTGACCTGAGATTTAAAGCCTGGCCTAAAAATGCTACCAAGGGAAATCTTACAAAGACTCCTGAATAAGACTTAGAAAAATGAAAGCTTAAAACCTCAACAGCGAACAAAAGTCAACCAATGACAATGTCTGACAGCCACCGTCAATTCTGAAGTGATGCCTCTGTCATCCAACGACTCAAAGTATTGATTTCTCTCAGCATGAAAAAAGCTTAAGCCAATGAAATAGATATAGCATCATCCCCCCGATAATAGCCATCAAGGTTAACACCAGCAGAACACTTATCAAAGTATCTCTTCTATTTCTTCTTGTTTTAATGGACTGAACACAATGCAATGGTTTCTCATCTCTGCAACCCATAGTCTTCCAAACCTCATTTATCCACTTTTCCACCCTTTTATCTGATTTGAAGATTAAAAAGAATCTGCATCTAAATCAACTGTTTGTAATACAAATGTGAAGCGGGGCAGGGAGGAAGAGGTTTTGTCGCCAGACATTCCTGGAGAAAAAAAAAATATGCATTTAAAATCACAAGAAGGAGGGGGGAAAAACCCACAGTTGACTTAGATCACACCAAACACAGACTGGTAAAACTATGGTCATGACAAAAAGAAAACCCTACCACAGTCAATTTTGGTTAGCGATTAAAGAGAAATGCAAGGATCTCACTAGACATCTGGTTCTAATCTGTGCTGAGTTAACAGCTTTGTTTTTCACCTTTAAGACTCACAGTATTAAGCTCTAGTAAACCAAAGTAAACACTACACAATAGCACTTTCACTGAGACAGCATCTTTCAAATAAACCAAACTCAGTAGAGTAGGTAAATGAGACAAACTAATGAGCTCAACTAGATATAAAATAAACTAATTGAATAAACACTAAGGAACAGAGACAAATACCTTCAGATTTATTCAGCAGTATCAATTAGTACCACAGATTTTTTTGATTCTTATCTAATTGGTACTATTTGCATTACAGAATCACTGCTGGATTATAAGCAAACACAAAGCTTTTTACAACCAACTAGGAACTCTTATGCCTTGCTAGAAGCTAGGATTTGCTAGACATGTCACACATTATTCCAATAATCTAACTCTCTAAGCATCATTGCTAACTACTGGCATAAACAATATGCAGAGATGAATGTTCTTTTTGAACCCAAGAAGCAAGTTCTTACTGTATATATGCCCAAATTCTCTGCATTCAGACCAGGCACTGAGAGACACACTTTCCCACTTCTGTCTGTTGCAAATCTAGCACAACTGCAGTCTCTTCATTCTGTTCTTGTTTTAAAACAGGCTAAGACCCTAAATACATTATATTTCAGCATTAAATTGGAGATACTTTGAGTCTGTATTTTCCAAGCATAGGGCAATTATCAAGTTAGAAATAATCAAAGTACAATTTCCCCATGCTCTAGAAACAGTAAAGCTCAGAACTGCTGCATAGGTGGCTCTCTGCTCTCAGATTAGACATTAAGCAAAGCAGAAGTCAGTGATGACCTTTCATCAAACCATTTCCCAACCACAATGCATCAACCTTGTGGCATCCAACTGCTTGAACACTGTCACTAAAGATTAACACTGTATTTATTAAATAACTTCTAGTCCTGTGCAGATAACAGATCCATGAAAAACTTCCGCAAATGACAAATTTACTTCTTTTAATCACATGATTAAGTCTGAAAGTCGGCCAAATACAAAGTCTTCTATCACTTGTACCAAAGCAAAGCAATATTTGTTTGTTACCTTGTCTATAACCAGTACTTAAAGACGTGTGAGCAAATTGTCACTGCCACAAGAGAAATACAGTATTTAGTTACAGTCTGCAAAGCTGCACTGCAGACTAGGCTAGGGAACTATCCTAATTCTACTTTCAGCACTCCACAGATCTTCTCTTTGTTCTTCTTTCATCTGCAGGCTCTTTCTCATATCACCTACCCAAACTTTGCCTTTTGCTCTTGCTGGCAGTATCTTACTTTAGCAACAGCAATAGAATGCTTCCTGTCCTCTGCACAGTATTCACACTAAGTGGAAGTAGGTGAAATAGTTATTATCCACTGCAATGGTGGTGCTATAAGCTCAGGAAATATTTGCCAAGTCAGTCTTGCTCTGGCTTTCATTTCAATCTATTCTTCAAGATCTTCTGAAAATCATCATATCACCAGGGGCAAGATGGCACATTTCATTTTTGCAAACTAAAGCTCTGAAATGTCCTCATTCACTAACTGTGACCACAACACTCTCCAGCCGTCTTGCTCCACTGAGGCAAAGTAAGGATCTCTAGTACCTGTAAGGTCAGTAGAAAGTAGTCTACCAGTGCTGGTACCAGCAGCCAAATAATTACGTCCCTAGGATTCAGATCACGCTACTGCCAGCACAGTCCTTTTATAACTTACAGCACCAAGACTTGGCACTGGAGTGATTCCTGGACAGACTACGAGTCACACGCAGTTCAGACAGCACAGATAAACCTTAAATAAAGTCTATAAAAGCAGGTAACACACACTATTGGCTATTTTTGAACCACACAACTTACTGGTTAAGAAACTCTTAAATGTACTATATAAACAGCAATTTTTCATAAGTTTGGTGCCACATGAACTCTGAATCAGTTTTCATAACAGAGTCAAAAGGTATGTTTATGGCATTGGGGAAATAATAATACTCCAAAATACAGGTAAAATGGAAAGTCTCAATGAAATAAAAAGAAGTAATATTTTTTTCTGTTTTAATTTGCAAATACTTTGCTGACTTTCTTCAAGCTACAGAAGTGGCTTCAGTCCCTTGATATAACAAAGTGAAAAGCATGTGCATGAGTTAAAACACTTTAATATCTATAGCTATCAGAGACACAGCTATAAATAGCTATAAATACTTCATCACATTATTATGTAACACATGACTTCTGCTAATTGTCTCAATACCTATCGCGCAGGAATGTGCATTCCTGTATAGGACTCACTTTCATTATTATACAAGAAAGTATATTGACAGCTGCATATGATGCTGCCATGCCAACAAAAAATGGGTTCCTTTGAGCACTGACTTATCTTTGGGAAGAGGAATAGAGGTCTGGTGAATACGGTGGGTGCTCAAACACAGCGATGCTGTTATTATCTAAAACCAGCTTCATAGACAAAGCACTGTGGGCTGGCGTATACTAACATTTTCTGATCAAGGGTAAGAAAACTTCTATATTTGAACACACGTCTACACCTACTGAGTGAAGCCATCAAGTTGAGCGTTGTCTCACTGTGTCAGGTTAGAATATATTCTATAATCATCTCTGCCTCTGCCCTCACACTCTTGGTTTCTGACCTAAGGGTTAGTCTTTTTGTGCTGGATGTCGTATGTACAATGCAAAAATAATAAACATACCTCTGCTGATCTTGTTATTTATTGTTTTATATTCCTGCTTCATCGCCCTCACTAAATGTCCTTATAAATTTGCAAAACACAGGCAAATTCATTTCCAGACAAAATCGCTACATAAACAGTTTCCAACATTATGTAAAGTTCCAGATCTCCAAAGACAGATTATCCCCTTGAGATATCCCTGCAGCCTGTGGTCTGTGTTTCTATTTCTATTCTCCACATAGTTCCCCCCTTCAAGAACTGTTCAACATTTCCTGTCTAGTGTCTTGGTTTGAGAACACGACTCCGATCTTAATCCAGAAGCTTCAGAATGTATCAAAATATATCAATTCATTAACAAAGAACAGAGAAATCATATTAATTTGAGATAACAAGATGTATATGCATTATAGTTTCCTATGGTGCCTTGACTGGTTGCATGCCCATGACAAGCACATCTCTAATAAACTTGAGTTCTTAGGTTGGATACTAAGTTAGTTTCAGACCCGAAGGGGTTCTCTTTAACACGTCACCTATGATACGTAATTTTAAAAGGAAAAAAAAAAGAAAGGGGAAAAAAGAAAGATTTAGAGTTTTCCTTTCTGGAACTTTGTTCTGTCCTCTGACAACATAATTAAAGGCAAGTTTTAAAATTATTCTACTCTATACAGTACTCTTGTTCTTGTTCTTCACTCACAAGATGTTAAGAACAAAGAAAGTGAAAAATACCATCAACGTACAATAAATTCACTGCATACACAGGGACACATGACGACAATTTAGGCAGTTATAGGACCAAATCACCTATCTTTCTGCATCAGCAACAGAAGCAGCTTTAAAAGTGTTCTGTGCCATATTAGGCAAACCTTTGTGAAACCTCAGCTATGAAACATTCAGACATGAACACAAACTCACGACCCAAGAGAGAACCCACCTGTCCTTCACCAGTTTCTATCATGTTTGCCTCAAAAGCTAATTTAGTGGACTTGAACTTTGACAGTTCAGGACCTTTTCAGACTCTCACAACAGAAAACGATCATCTTGACTGGCACATATCCTTGAGCAACACTTAAATAGGACAAATGTGTTTGCTGGCAAAGCGTTTCCTTCCCTCACACAGAAAAAACACTTCTGTTTCTCCCATTAAGTCACTGCACCTTCACCTGTGTCTGCAGAAAAAAATTAATTCAATATAGGCTTCTTTTTTTTGTCAGAGGAATTTCAAATTACTATCAGAGAATCTGTGAAAAAAAGGATTATATGGGATTTTATTCAAAAGTCTGTTAAAAAATAACACACCCAGTGCTGCTGATTCCCAAGTTTCTAACTTATACTCCAAAACTGCTCTTCATCTTTCAATGAACTGTGATTCTTCAGGGACTTATTCTCTGGAGGACTGAGCATTTTAAAAACAGGATATTTTGATTAAGATGATGAAATGGCAAAGAATTAAAAAAAAAAAAAGAGAAGCAAATGCCACCTTCAGCTTAACTTCTGCCTTAACTTAAAAGACTCCTGTCAGAATTCCTATAGCATTGAACAACGAAAAGCAAATTATTTTAGCTTTATTTTTCCCTTTGCTTTTTTCCAGTAGTCTGTTTGGTATTTCACTCCAATTAGCACATATGAGGTTTTTTACTTCGTGATTGGTTCTCATGCATCTATGTAACACAGTTTTGGAATTTCAGAATGACATGAGATAGAGCTGGTGGATGTGCTGGCCAAACCCCTTTCCATCATCTTTCAACAGTCCTGGAAGACTGGGGAAGTTCCACTGGACTGAAGGCTTGATGTTGTGCCCATCTACAAGAAGGGTAGCAGGGAGGATCCAGGGAACTACAGGCCTCTCAGTCTAACCTCAGTGCCAGGGAAAGTCATGGAACAGGTGATCTTGAGTGCTATCATGAAGCACATGCAAGAGAACCAGGTGATCAGGCCCAGTCAACACAGGTTCATGAAAGGCAGGTCCTGCCAAACAAACTTGATGTTACAAGTTAGGTACACTAGGGCTCAGTGTTGGGTCCAGCCCTGTTCAATGTCTTCATCAATGACCTGGATGAAGGCATCAAGTGTACCCTTAGCAAGTTTGCAGACGATACCAAGCTACGTGGAAGCTTGGATCTGCTGGAGGGTAGGGAGGCTCTAAAGGGATATTAAAAGGCAGGACCACTGGGCTGAGACCAATGGCATGAGGTTTAACAAGGCCAAATGCTGGGTCCTGCACTTGGGGCACAACAACCCTATGCAGAACTACAGACTAGGAGAAGTCTGTCTAGAAAGCTGTCTGGAGGAGAAGAACCTGGGGGTGTTGGTTGACAGTGACTGAACATGAGCCAACGGTGTGTCCAGGTGGCCAAGAAGGCCAATGGCATTCTGGTTTGTATCAGAAATGGTGTGACTAGCAGGTCCATGGAGGTTATTCTCCCTCTGTACTCAGCACTGATGAGATCGCTCCCTGAATCCTGCGTTCAGTTCTGGACCCCTGACCACAAGAAGGATGTTGAGGCTCTGGAGTAAATCCAGAGAAGAGCAACAAAGAGAGAGCTGGGGGTGTTTAGCCTGAGAAGAGGAGGCTGAGGGGAGACCTTATTACAGCTACTTGAAAGGAGGCTGTGGAGAGGAGAGGGCTGGCCTCTTCTCCCAAGTGACAGGGGACAGGACAAGAGGGAATGGCCTCAAGCTCTGCCAGGGGAGGTTCAGGTTTGACATCAGGAAGAATTTTTTTCTTGGAAAAGGTCATTGGGCACTGGAACAGGCTGCCCAGGAAGGTGGTTAAGTCATCTCCCCTGAAGGTGTTTAAGGGATGGGTGGATGAGGTGCCGAGGGGCATGGTTTAGTGATTGATAGGAATGGTTGGACTCCATGATCCAAGAGGTCTTTCCAACCTAGTGATTCTGTGAATTTACAGTTCACTTGTTAGCATTATAGGTACTGGGAGAAAGTAGAGTGACCAATCAAAATCATCAGCTTCCACCAAGCATGCACAAAAATGAAAGAAGCTACTGAAATGATACAGAATATTGTATAAAACACATGAAAATGACAGTTACTGGACACACCAAAAGAGCCATGTAACAGTTCTTACACACCTGAAAAGCTTTGATTACACTCTAGCCAATAACTTACCTCTGTCGACTTCTAATATTTATAATCTCTGAGTAGTTTCAAACAACTGCTGTTCAAAAATAACCTCAGAAATATTTGGCCGTCTTCTGCTGCCAGCCGTATGAAACTGCCTTGCAAAACAGTGTTGGTACAATGCCAAGATGGGTGATGCTGGTTTTAAGGCTATCAACTGCTTAGAAATGAGATATTTGCGGTTTCCAACAGGCAGTGTAAGATAAAATAGGGAAAAAATATTTCAGAAGTCAGAATATCTGATCTTTTGTTCTGTAAATGCTACAGCTCACTCAGGACTAAAAGTAGCATAGCTTAGAGATATCTGTAGGTGGAATAAGGTCCATCCAGGGCTGAGGGTCAGCACCGCTGAGCATGACCCTGTCCTGCTGGTGGTAGCAGAGAGAGGCTGCCCCAGAGCCTGGCCAGAGGGCAGGGTCAACTCTCCATCTTAGTGATGCTCCTCACCTTGTAGTGGGCTCTCTGATTCTTCCCAGGTCCCCAGTCATGGGGCAGGCGGGCTTCCCAGCTCCGGGCTGGTCCTGGCCCGATGGCCCTGCCCTGTTGAGGTGGGATCTGTGCTGGCCCTGGCCACCCTTGCCCAAGACTGCCCTGTTCTTCTCACAGTGGGTGACAAGTTGAAGATGCTTGTCAAGGTTCTCACCAGAAGGTTGTGGTACTGCAGCAGGTGCTCAGCTGACCCTGCTGTGGGGCACTGCTAGCCCTTGCAGCCCCTTGACAGTGCATTGAAAGTCTCTGATACCGAGTTACAACAAATTTCATTTCACAATTGCTATATATTCTCTACACTATAGTAATCCATCCAATAACTAAGCATTCTGATTGCTTTGTCTATCACCACCCTTAAATATTTCAGAGGTAAGAATGACCACTGGTCACAAAAGATGGAATCTCAAAGTGCTGTAGGGGCAGGACATAATTCAGGGTGGCATAATGAGATTTAGATCTCAAGTTTGTGCAAGGAGAAGTTGTGAGAAGGATGGAAGCAGCACAAGCATCTCACAATCCATTATGCCATTGACATTGCCACTTAAACCCAGTATTTGTTCCATCGTATTTTTGACAAAACCCCAGTACTAGGGGAATAAAGAGGAAGAATGACCAAAGAACTTGCACTGCTCATCATTATAGTCACCGTGATCACCTTCCAAGTCCTACTTTTGAGAGATAACTAAATCTTTTCTTTTGATGTGGTCAGAAATGTTTGAAAATGTATTTTCTAAAAAGCAAATTAATAAAACAGACCTAGAAACATGGGGGGGAAGGGGTGTGAGAAAGTGGGAAGGAAAAGAGGAGTGGTGAGGACAGTATCAGGAAATGTATCTTCTTCCTTGTGTGAAACAGAACAGTGAGGATTATTTGTCTTTCAGAATGGTAAGACTTTTAAAGGACTGACTCTGCCACTTCCAGAAGGACGAACAGAGAAATCCAGAGGTCCCTAGGTCATTTGGCACCTTCCCCAACATAGAAATCAGCTGAAGAGCAATTTAGCTGACTGACAGATCTTCCTTTTCATGATCTAAGACCATTCCTTTTCTATTTAAAAAAATAAACCTGCATGAATAAAACTTCAACACCCCTAAATAAAGACACTACATTAACTACAAGATAAGACTATGCATACTGTGACTGATTTGAGTGCAAACAAGATAATGACCATTGTATCTATACCTTACACAAACAAGACGACATATGTCAAGACAATTAACTACTCAAACTATGGACTAAATTTTTCAACACACACTGCAACAGGTCAGATACACTACAGTTTTTAGGCACATCCAAATCTGCTTTGGGGTTGCAAATAAATTGACCATGAAAATATTTTTTCCTTTTCTTTTATGGAAATATTCATGTGCAAGTGCTTGGATAAATCCTCCAGATAAAAAATATGAACTTTGCTTTCTAAAGCTGATAAGGGTCAAGAGTTTTATAAAGAAAATCTTTTTGAGAACACATACTACACTCAGCTACAGACATTAGCTTAATGGGTCAACAAAAGAAAACAGCTACACAAACTTGTATGCAGTATGTTTTCATACACAGAGTTGCAGAACAAGTTGGCTTCACAGAGTCATTTGTAAATTTTCATTTCACTAGAGTCACTTCTAAATTTTCATTTCACTAATCAGGCATTATAAAATGAAAATTTTTACAAGTAACACAAATAATATCCTAATAACTGTAGGCACCAGTTTACCCTGGGAATTTCAAAACTGCAGAGGTTTCACATGAAATCCAGCTGTAAGTGGGATGGGTCATAGCCCAACAGGCTAAACTCAGGTCAGTGATAAGGAGTATTTGTAACTCAAGTGTTTTTGCCAGGAAAAATCAAATGAGAAAAACAACTAAACATGCAGAAACAGAACTAGAATACAGAAAAACAGTTTACAGGTTTGTGACTTCTTTATTCAATTCCCGTTACAAAAAAGCTTTTCACACAAAACCAGTACTGTTGAAAATGAAATCGAGTTTGAGAGGAATGTTCAAGACCACTGCCAAAACACTGTCAAATATATCTGGGCTACAAATGACAAAATGTTGGATCAAAAGTTAACACCCATTTAGCAATCAGATGCATATTTCATCCTTAACGAAGGCCTGAAAAGAAGAGTTCACTTTATTCTGGGTGCAGGTTTCGAAGCAGATTTCACAAAGCAACACAGGCGCATCATCTAAGGATCTTTTTCACATTAAGAATCCTATTAGAAGGAAAACACTAAAAGGTAATTGAATTTCCCTCAGTTATCTTCATCTCTGTCAGCTCCTGCTACAATAACTTACTCTCCAGAGCAGAGATAACTCAATTCTGTCCAGCAAGCATATGTTATGAATCTCCAAAGCAAACTTGTCTAAATCATTCTGGTCTTCTATCAAGGTTGGCTGTGGATATGAACTCTGACAGAAAGCAAACAAATTTATTTTTATCTTTTCAATAATTCACTTCCCCGTGCGGCTTGATGGAAGAATCTAAAGACATAAATGTTTCCACTAATTCTGGAATTGGAAAGACTGCTTGAAAATATTTTATCTGGAAATTAATACTATTATAAACTGTTTGATTCGCCACGCCATTTTAGCAGGAATAAAAAAGGAGCGCTAGAGCAGTTTCAGGTTCCTGTAGGTATACAAAAATTAAACCTATCACCTCACACTGAATATTCTATATTTTTCAGAATGGCTTTAACATTTATATTTTCATCTTCAATGGAAATGTTAACTCTACAAATAATAATTATAGAAGCATACTTTAACTTTTTATTTCATCAAAGCTTTTAAAATACAGACACAAATTCTCCACCAGTGAGCAAACTACTTTGACTTAAAAAGTCACATTTTAGGACTTATCTAGACCAACATCATGTAATAAAAGCAAAACATAAAGCAGTCAAAGGAAGGGTGAATTATGAGAAAAGCTACTTCTAGAAGGAAAGGAGAGAAAATACGATACAAAGTTCTGGTCAAACTAACATTAACCATACAATTCCTGTCAGTTTGTGACCAATTCAGGTTGCTCAGCACCTACATAAAACAAATTCTAAAGAATGAGTGAATAATGAAGATAAAGTTCATTGCTGATACTAAGCTATTCAGATTTCTATAACTATGTAGGAACTGTGAGGAACTGGAGGGGGAGTGTGGATAACCAAGTCACCATGATAATAAAATGGCACAGAACCTTCAGTGTAGGTAAAAGAAATGCAGGAAAGAATCTAACTTTAGATAGAAAATAGTTCACCTTTACCTTCACTCCTTTTTGCCCTAAAGAGATGAGATTATCAATGACAGATAGTTCTACGAAAACATCAGCTTAATAGAGGAAAATCAACCAAAACACAAGAATCAAGTCAAGAATTAAGAACCATTAAAAACAGAACAACACAGAAAAAATACCCATTGAGTATTTATAAATTCCTGGTGTGTCCACATCTGGAATGCTGAATGCAGCTTTGGGTCTTCCATCACAAAATATGATAGAACTGAGAAGCATTTCAGAAGGATTCAGAACTGCTCCCACTGCCAGAGAAGAAATAACTATGTAACAGCACAATTTTTCAAGGTGGTGGGAAAAAAATCAGAAGGGATAGAATTCTGTAAAATCATGTGTTTTGGACCCTTTTTTGGTGAGTTTGCATGAATGGGTTTCAGATTTGTAGAATGTTAAATGGAGTGAGTCACCAGGAAAAAACAGGTCAAAGAGATAGAGATGTTCCAGAAGGAATCAATCTTCCAATCACAGACAGAGTCGAACTACTAGGATGTCAGGATGACCTAGGATAGGCAGACATCACCTTAGAAGAAGAGACATAGAAGAGTAAAACTCATTTAGCCTAATGAAATGAAGGGAGATGTGATAGATAATACATTAAAAAAAGCAACAATAAGAAAAACTAAGAAAAAAGACCAGCTAAGCCAAAACATAATATTCACATAATAACAAATAAATATATGCTAACTAAAAATAAATAATGTAAAAAATAAATTAGAAAACAACTTTACAACTGAGCTATCTACATCCAGCCTACCACTTAAATAGTGCAAAAATCCCACTTTCGGTCATTCAGACCCTGAAGGTCTTTTCTGACCTTGTCAACACCAATATCAGAATTATTTTAATATAATGTCTTTCTCATTTAGAATAAAACACCTTCCAATAAAGCACAAAGGAGAAAGATGTACTGTCACCACTGTTTTTTTCTTCAAAGCTGAACAACTCCTAACTGTTAAAAAGGTAAATAAGCAAAGTAATGCAAGTTATCTTTGTATAGGAACGTCAGAAGAAAAATCTCTAATCAAGCACAATAGGTTATTTACTTTGTTAATGCTAGAAATTTACATGCTATGCTCACTGTACTGCTTCAGTCAAGGGTATTTCAGAACCATTGCCTGGAATGAGCTACCATAAAAGTCAGTACACAAATAATAAACACCACTGATATATTTTTCATGAATACTTGAGAGCAACAACATTTCTGATGGGAACATCTAATTTGAAGCAAGAAATTTCTTAGTTGGCTGGCTTAGTTTTCATATTATGAACATAAAAAGATGCAGCAAAACATGGAAAGCGATTTTATAGACAACACATAAGTGTATAAAAAGATACAATATTGGGGGTTCAAAGGAAAGATATGCCATCTATCAAAAGGCTTTTTAAAGACCAAAAAACCTGGAATAGTTAAATTGCAAAGAAGTCTGTATGACAACGACATTCTTCACAAAGTCTGTTCAAAGAAGGAAAAAAGAATAATATGTCTACTGCGGCATGATAGTTGTAAAAACAGAGCGAAATGGACCAAAAGAGTTTGAGGAACTCTTGCAAAAAAGCATGAAAGGCGGTAATAAATTATTTTTCAAACAAATCAGGAGCAGTAAGCCCGTTAAGTTATCTCTGTAGACCTAACAGGAGATCAAAGGACCTCTTGGAACACCAGAATGCCACAGATAAGTGCTGTCAGAGAAGTTACAAGTTATAAAAGAAAGCTGACAAGTGACCAACTGCTAGGACCAGACAGTATTCACTCAGGTGATCAAGAAGAACTCAGGGATGAACACAGCTGAGTCATTAGCTACATTGTGCTTGTTCAAACTGCCTCAGTGCCAGCAAATTGAAATATGCCAAACGGACTCCAGAGCACAGCAGGGAATTACATGACATTAAGTCTGAAATTTATGAAAGACAAATCATTAGCTGTGTTTAAATTAAAAAAAAAAAAAAAACCAAACAAACACACACACACACTGGCAAGAGTCATCACTGCTTTTGTAAAGGGAGATCATGCTGCACTAGCTTCATGCTGCCACTGCAGACACAGACAAGAAAGATCCAATACATTAAGTCCACCGTTTCAGTGCTAAAAAGATATTTAAAGAAAGGCAGGATGCAGTACAGTTCATAGGAATATCCTTACGTTGATAAAAAAAAATATTAAAACATAGGAAATAGGTTTAAGAAAAAGAGTAGCTAGTGTTCAAAGTGGAAGTAAATCACCAGTTGAACCCCACTGTGTTATTCTACTGGAGACTGGAATAGCTGTCAAATTTTGCTGATAGCTCTAAATCAAGCCAGTAAAAACAACAATCAAGAGTGAAAGATGCTAATAAAGTGACTGGGAGATAAAAGAACAGGTGAAATTCCTAGACAGAACATCAATCTTTGTCCATATTGTCATCCTTGCCACCTGAATAGAACCAAGGAAGCACCTCTATATAATAGCACTGTTCTTGTGCTTGTCCCTAGGCAGGTACTATTCAACTCTGTTAGAAACACCACCACAAGTCTGATGGACTTTTGATCCAATGCAGTACAGATGCTCTTCAGTCTCAGCAAACTGTTCATCTGTGAAATAAACATTATTAATACAGATGAATAAAAAATAGGCATGGAACTTCCAAGTGGATTGTGTTAACATCTTAAATGATATTTGACTTTGAAAGCTCTAAACAAAATTAAAGTTATTCAAGTTTACTATCAAACTCTTTCCTGTTCCAGAAAACTGGCAGAACCTGTGGCTGTATAATATCCTAATAACTAAGAGATGTTCATCTGAGTATTTGAGCAATTTGGGTCACAAGTCGGCACTAAGAATTACCTGCAATTAGAAGAACTTGCCTACCTAAATCCTGTACATATTAACACAAAATCAGACATTCACATTTCTGTACTTGTTTTCCTAACATATGACCACTTAGAAGTAACTCAAAGTCATTGCTGTGGAAGAGATATTCTATAGTAGAGATTATTACATTTTACTCACTTCTTACTGTGCTTCTTTAGGAGCTATTATTTCTAAGCAGCTAAGTAACAAGTTTGAAACTCAGAATTTGTAATTTAAAGGGAAAAAAGAACAAGCAGAAAACAATCCTAATAAAGCTCTCTTTAGACATTACCTTATTTATGTTGAATACTGTGTTCAGTTCTGGGCCCCTCACCACAAGAAGGATGTTGAGGCTCTGGAGCAAATCCAGAGAAGAGCGACGGAGCTGGTGAAGGGGTTGGAGAACAAGCCCTATGAGGAGTGGCTGAGAGAGCTGGGGTTGTTTAGCCTGGAGAAGAGGAGGCTGAGAGGAGACCTCATTGCTCTCTACAACTACCTGAAGGGAGGTTGTAGAGAGGAGGGAGCTGGGCTCTTCTCCCAAGTGACAGGGAACAGGACAAGAGGGAATGGCCTCAAGCTCCACCAGGGGACATTTAGGCTGGAGATTAGGAGGAAGTTTTTTACACAGAGGGTCACTGGGCATTGGAATAGGTTGCCCAGGTAGGTGGTTGATTCACCTTCCTTGGAGGTGTTTAAGGCACGGGTGGATGAGGTCTTGAGGGACTTGGTTTAGTGTTTGATAGGAATGGTTGGACTAGAAGATCCGATGGGTCCCTTCCAACCTGGTTGTTCTATGATTCTACGTTGGATGAATCTTGTAAGCACACATTAATTGTTATTCTGCATTTTGTGTGGTACTTCTCTAGTGAGGTAATTTCTTTAAAAAAAAAAAACAACCAAACAAAAAAAAAAGCCATCACAAACAAACACCACTCTGTCAGCCTTACGACTACAGATTTCACACACACATAAAAAAAACCCCAAAACAACTTAAGATGCACTACCACAGCAAAAAATAAGCTCAAAAAGGAATGTCTGTTAGCAATCTAGCAGGAGACAGATGACAGCAGAAGCACACAATACTGCTCTCCCTTCTAATTACCCCATTTTCTTCAGGCTTATGCTTGTTCAATTCAGTCATTAAAGTAGCATGGCAAAATTAAAAAACATAAGCAATTATATGAACTGAGTCTTTGGTTCATTCGGCAAAGGTGCGTTGTTTTCTTTTTTCAGGTTTCTAGGGCTTGAAAATCCTAAAATAACAAGAATTCCAGAGTATGTTCTACCAAGACTTTCAGAGACATGGAGAGTAGATTAATTAGGTTCATTGATAATCTCTAGTGAAAATAATTAGCTGTAACAGTATTTTCAAGATGGGGTACAAAGTTTTTAAAAGAAAGGACAATCTATGATTCACAAGAAGTGAAAAACAAATAGCCACGTTAGATATGTAAAAGGAGAGGGAAATAAAAGCTACAACAAGTTAATATCTCATATAGCTAATGTTGTAAAACACTGCAGGAAAGACTCATATGTTCGTGACACTCCCAGATTTTTTTTTTTAAATTACTCTCAGTATGCAAATGAAACATAGTACAGAATATAAAATGTGGAAGAGCGTCAACAAGATACTGCCAAACAGTAAGCATTAATTACAAAGCAATAAACTCCCTCAGCATCAGAAAAAGGATGCTAGATTTGTTATATGAAATAGCTAATTCTATGAATCTATTTCATTTCCATATTCAATATGATTAGAAAAGCACAACAATGCATTGATACTTATTAGACTTAATTCTTCACACAGTTTGTCTCATAATTTGCCAAAAATATAATCCAAAACATGTAATGGGGACAACATCAATTCTTGTTCCATTAAAAACAGCCAAGAAGGCTTCACCAAGGGCAAATCATGCCAAATTAATTTGGTGGCCTGCTACAACAGGGATACAGCGCTGGTGTATAAGGAAAGGGCAAATGAAATCATCTGCCCCAACACACATCCTTGTCTGTCACCTGAAGAAACATGGTTTTGATGGATGGACCACTCGGTGGATAAGGAATTGGCTGGATGGTCACATTCAGAGTTGTGCCATGGACACATGGACATGCTGGATTTTAGGTCCAAGCCCAACTGTAAGGGGTTCAACAAGGCTAAGTGTCAGGTCCTGCACTTGAGTCGCAACAACTCCATGCAACTGTACAAGCTTGGGGATGAATGGCTGGAAAGTTGCTTTGGCAGAAAAGCACGTGGGCGTCTTGGCTGACAACTGGCTGAACATGAGCCAGCAGAGTGCCCAGGTGACCAAGAACGCCTGGTTTATATCAGAAACAGTGTGGCCAGCATGAGGAGGGAAGTGATCATGCCCCTGTACCAGCACTGGTGAGGCTGCACTTTGAGTACTGTGTTTTAGGTCCATGACTACAAAAAAAGGCACTGAGGTGCTGAAGCATGTCCAGAGAAGGGCAGCAAAGCTGGTGAAGGGTCTAGAGAACAAGACTCAAGAGGAGCAGTTGAGTGAACTGGGGTTGTTTAGTCTAGAGAAAAGGTGGCTCAGAGGAAACCTTCTCCCCCTTTAAACCTGAAAAGATGCTGTAGTGAAACAGGTGTTGGTTTCTTCTACCAAGTAGCAAGTGATAGGACAAGAGGAAACTGCCTCAAGTTGCACACCGAGGGAGGTTTAGATTGGAAATGTTATTTCACTGAAAGGGTTAACAAACACTGGAACAATCTGCCCAGGGAAGTGGTTGAGTCACTGTGCCAGGAGGTATTACAAAGGTGCGTAAATGTGGTGCTTAGGGAACTGGTTTAGTGGTGGTCTTGATGATCTTAAAGGTCTTTTCCAACCTAAGCGGTTTTTAAAAGGTCCCTTCCAACACAAACCATTATATGGTTCTATATCAGAGAGTAGTTCTAAAAAGAATTTTCTTCCAAGTTGCTTCACAAACAGTATTGCTATATCTTTGATAGCTCTTGGATATATTTCTGTAATGTATTTTGATTTAAAAATGATATATAACAAAGACATCTCAGTTTTACAGTGCAAGTTTTCATTCCTTCTCTTTCCATTGCTTATTAAAGCACAGCAAAAGAAAAACCCTGCTTTTTCACTGCTTCTTTCATAATCAGGCATTACTTTATCCCAAAACTTTCCAGACCATGGGAAAAACATTGCTTCTCATTTCAGGATCATTTGACTCATACGAGACAAAGAATCTGAAAAATTGCCACCTAAGGAATATAACATTTAATTTTTCAGTTTTGGGACTTATTAGCATATCACAGCAGAACAAAACCGGTTAATCCTCCAATGGAAGAAAAGAAAAAAAATATCTTCCATGCTCAACACTGCTGAAGAGTTTATAATACCTTCAAAAGCAAAGTATTTAGAAAGTCAAAATTTTTCTTCCTTCTACCAACAGGTGGTGCCATAAAGCCTGACCTGCCCAATGTAAAGGGCAGCATTTATTAAAAATCTAAATTTGAGGGAGAGCGTTAAGTTTATTCATAAAAAATATGTAAAGCCTTATTTTTCTGTAAGGGTACATCTAACTTCCTGTGATTCCACATTACATTTTTTGCAATCTTATGGACTATAACTTCTGGTCGCATTACTTACAGGACATCTACAACTTGTGCTAACAATTATCTTCATACATTCTGTAAAGATTCATGGCTGATACGCCGCACTACTAGACACAATATCCATTGAAACATTCCAAAATCTTTTGTTCTAATAACTAAGGTCATTGCCATTGAGTATGCAGAGTAATGCTTCATATAAAAGGATGTATAAGAGTCACAGAAAGATTATTTGAATCATGAGTTCTATAAGAAAATAGCTTCTATTAAAAACACTGAAAAATTATATGGAACCAGTCAAGGATTACAATCTGCTTTCCCGCACTGTTTGTTACGTATAGGAGTAATAAATATATACAGAAACTACAAAGACAACTAATACCTTTTCATAATTCTTTCAAGGGCTCTCAAACATTCTCTCTGACTTATGAGCAATGTGACAAACTGATTTGCAGTACTTTTTAGGTACTTCCTCTGATACAAGTAACATCATCTAAAATTTGATACTTATACACCAAGAGGAAAAGGTGCAGAATATGCAAGATTATCCATCAACGGACCCACTAAATTTTGTTCTCTGCCAAGGAAACAAAAACCAAGTAGCTACATCCAAGTCACTACTGGAACGCTTGCCTAGCCCTGCATCTTATCGCTGTCAGGGCAATACTACTATAAACATTTAAGATTCATTTCTCAGCACGAGCCATGAAGTAAAACATTCAGTTTATTACACACAGCCTACAAATTGATACTGAATAAGAATTAAAACTGTGACGAAGTCCAAGTCTTCCGCATGAAGAAACATAACTGAACAGAAAAGGGCAACAAATTTTACAGCAGCTGGAAAAGCTAGATTTAATTATCGAAGAGAACTCATGCAGAGAAGTTAGCTGCCTAGCATGATTTATAATAAATGCATAGGGAAAGTCACGTGAAATTCTCATTTAAATCAACAGAAACAGCCAATAACAACAATTTTGTATTTTATACATTTTATATTCCTTTGCATTATAAGAATTTGAAAAAATGAGACCAAAAAAATCAAGGGAAAGACACCACATAGGCAGTTTAAAAAAGACACTTTGAGGAGGCAGGTTAGTTTAATTTACATCAGCAGTTATATTTTACTGAAAAAAATGACCAATGTCTCTCTTTTCCTCATAGACTTGGAATGAAGAACCCTTGTTCATCCATTCTAAAAGGTTTCTGAAAATTTTTGGGTTGCGCTAAGCATTTCTCCTCAACACATCCTCATGATGTGCAACACACTGAATGGTTCTACATAGTAACTTTCCCTCCATTTTCCTATTCCTTCACGTGAACCTTCCAGACAAAAAATCCCAATGTCACTCAAGAAAATACACCAAAAATACTTTACACAAGCATTGACATACAGTATCACTGATTTTGGTCAAAACCCAGTAGCACCACCTAACAGCAAACTAGAAGGATGAAACACTGCAATGCTTGAAGAGTCCAGACCTAAAACACTTGCAGGTTTACATATTTAGAATTCTATAAATATGTATATTCACACACAAATACACAGAGATATTTATTTACGACAGGATGCACATCCAGGGCAATGGGCACTCCTGTCATAAATTATATAACAAAGTCAATTAGAATACAAAATTCCCTCCCCCTTCTCAAACCAAATCCAATTATTCTTGAAGGCCTGACTCTGCCACATAATCTAAGACAGTGCAAATTACCACAGTTCTCAAGGTCATTTCTAGAAAGCAGTCTGTTTGACAGCATGAAACTAGTTGTTGGCATTCAGTCAAATTCAGGCAAAAAGAGGTTCCTCTTCAGGATTTTCAGCTCGTCCAAACACTCAGGGTTAGATTTGAAAAGAAAGAGACCTCTGCATATAAACCCCAGGGACACTGGGCAAAATTGAAAGTTATAAGGGTGGTAAGTTACATTAGGAATGCTCACATTTCCACATTCATTAAAAACTTTCGTTAAGTGATAGAATGCCTCCAGTCTAGTCATGTGATTGATCCACACAATAGAAAATTAGCAAGTTTTCTATAGCCCTGAGCATCAATTCAAGAGGCTAAGAGGGAAACTGTGGCTAAAAAGTACCACCGTGCTAAAATAAGTCAAGCACACTTGACAGGACATGTGAAAACTAGATCATATCATGATGGATGGAACACGGTACACAAGATTTTCTGATTGTTGATGTGATACCTGAAGTTTCGAACTAATGTGACTAATGGTTCCCCCTCTCACAAAAGAAACAATACTGACTGAAGTCTTCCACAGACATCAGTAACACTAACTTCCTAAGATGCTAGGTTTGTTATTTGAGTATTTCTTAAAATCCAAGAGCTGCATATCCTCAGGCATGATGCTACACCTAGGTTTTTCCAACACAGTAACAAACCTAAACTTGATAAACAGACTGCTGCTATTTTAGTAGAATGGTTTCTGTTTCGGTTCAATCTGATGAGTTAAACCCCTTGAGCCATCACACTGAGACAGCACAGATTCAAAACAGAATCAGCTTAAAAAAGTATCAGGCAACAACTCTTATCCTAGAGAGTTGCCACTGCAAAACTCAGAGCTATACTAAAAATCTAAGTTGATGCAAAATGTAAATTCCTTCAGTATATCATAAAAAAGTGTCTTGAGACTGAAATAAAGCTAACAGTGAAGTTGTCACTGAACAACTGTATGCATTGATAGCCTGCATTTATATGACAGAACCCTTTAGTTACACAGATCTCCCATGTGTACACACACCCTTGTGAATAGTTTGCATCTGAAGAAACAAGTGGGCTGTTCATCTAATCAACTAAGCCACGTCATACATGGAGCTTCTGCATAAATCCAGAGCAAAAGATGTCAAGCGTGCCCCACTCCAATGATTACTGGGCAACCATGTAAAAAGATGCACTTTTCATCTCCACAGGACTGTCGCCAAACACTTGATATAACAGATGAAACATGCCTGCTATTTTACCATTGCAAAATGGTACTGTAGATATCTTGCACCATCTCTGTTTGCAGGAGGGGGTAACTAGCTCTAGATGAAGTGCAGATATGTTATTAAACAACGCACAGCTGGAATCCGGGGGCCAACTCAGATGACCTTTAGAACATAAGCACTGTCTAAGACAAATATGCTTTCATCTTTGGGGAGTATTTTTTCAAGTAAAGATTTAAGAGAAAAACAGTTTAGGAGTAAGTTAAGCACAAACGTGCCTTCAATCTCTAAATGCTTCATTTTAAAAATTCAACCACAAGTAGTATCACATGTCAGAAGAAAGACTGAGTAACCTTTAAGCAGAATATTAGTGAATTTAATGAGGTTTAGCTTTGTTTTCATTTAAACAATGCAATAATTAAAGCACAGAGAAAGGAGACGCGTGATGTCACCAAGATCTAAAATTCGAGATTACGACTAAATGGATTATGAAAAAAAACCTTGTATATTTCTTACAAGTCTATAAAAATGAAGATCATCATTTCATTTTAGAATTCCTTAAGTGGGATTAAAAAACAAAACCACAACAAAATGACATACAAGGAAAATGGTTTTAGAGATGGATTAAGTGAAGTAGCAAATGATAAAAAAAATAGATAATTTTGTGTTCTGCACTTAAAAGGCTGTTATCATTTACCTCCAGAAAGGTGGTTTTATCAGAGTTATATCTTGAGTGTGATGCTAAGCAGGTTTAACACATAAATTGATATTTGTTCCACGGAGAAGAGCAAGACCGGTATGATAAAATTCCTTCCAGCGCACACCGTGGTTCCGACAAGTTCTGAGCTGCTCGGTGCTGCCTGGGTTTTCCATCAAAGTTGTAGCAAATTATCAAATGACTGCAAAGCACCTTTCAAGATGGAACCTCTTGTGCCTGAAAGGCCCCTGTCATGGCACTAGAATCTTCAAACACTGTTATGCTTTGGTGTTTTGTTTTTTCTTTAAGAAAAATTTCATTTCTTACCTCAAATTCAGCATGGCGGTTAATATCCTCTGCTCTTTGTCTGCTCAAGATAAACTCTGCTTCATTGGCCACTCTTACCAAATGGTCCTTCATGGTTTGACTCAGCAACCTGAAGATAGAATATTTAAGAATTTTTATATTTAAGAATACTTAAATATTAAGAAATATTTAAGAATTGTCTTGAGAGAATGAAGTCCTAAAATAAGAATCTGTATACACAGTATATACACAAATATTTTGAGTTCTGTTCCATAACTGACTTTATTGTCTTAAGAAAACTGTATAAATAAGGCTGAAGGGTAATTTTCTGGCAAGTAGTAAAATTGTATCTCAATAGTAAACCAAACTAAGTACAGAACAAAACATAAGCACTCTAGACATTCATTTGTTTCACCAGAAATACAGATACGTAAGAAATCTTTCACACACACAACACAAGATAAAGAAAAGCAGGCAGTTTATGCATATAAACATCCACACTGAAAGGTCTAATGTAAAGACTAAAAAAAAAAAAAAAATTCTGAATTGCACTGCAGTACAGTTTTTTTCTCCAAGAGTAAATTTGAATTTTGTTGTAAGTATACATTTAAGTAATATTTTCAAGATTATAAAACACCCTCAGTCTCACAAATTAAATTCTAAGATATACATTGTTCCAGGTTATGTACAGAAAAAAAGCTGTAATTCAGTCTGAGATTTCTGAGGCTTTCATAAACCCTGAGTTTATGAATGGCAGCAGAGCTGACAGACTGAATTATAACCCAATTATTCTGTGAGTTCACATGTTGTTACCGAAACCATTTCCTTTTTAATTAGTTACATTGGGATTCATAAAGTTAAAACTGTCTATACAGGAGCTACGCTGGTTTAGAAGACGCACATTTTCATAGGCTCACCATTACCTGCTCTACTGTCCAGTCTTTCAAAATATCCAATATTAAAGTTGGTTTTTTTTCTTATATGTTTTCAGTTGCTAATGCAGAAAGGAGTATCAGAACATAAAATCACCTGTTTGCGTCATACATACAGGCTAAAGCATATTTCAACAAGTTCAAACAGTCTACTTATTTATCTGAACAAGGCTTCTCCTGTCTCTATCTGAATTTTGATAGTAGGATCATCAATGTTTTGGTGTCTGTTTTTCTGTGCTATTCATGATTCCACAGTAGCTTGCAGGTCAAAAGTCTACTCCAATGAGAAGGAATCCAGAGGCAGAAAAATATATTTGTCCTGTGCATCTCTCATTACAAGGCTGGGAAAACTATGGCATTAACAGCTAGATGAGGCCATGTGACTATGAATTTATGTCACTGGATTACTGTCTCTCCATGGATGAAGTCTTGAAAAAAAAAAAAACATGCACAACTCAGTATTTGAACAATGACTACACCTTCTGTTTGAGGACTCCTGTATAGAAGACACTATCTTAGAATCACTTTTTTCCCCCCATTTTTGTCTATTTTCAGTCACTTTTACAATGGAAGTAGCTGTTGATCAACACAGTTTGGACCATTTATCTCCACACTTTACTGACAAACTTTTACTTTCAAAAACTTGCAAACTAACATTGCTGCAATACTGTAATATTGATTTCGAAATCTTCATGGTTTCAAAAAAATCAGGAAAAACTAGTTAAGAAGGCATTGCTCATACACTGAAAAGACTAAACCTCAAACCTCTGTCTTACATTAATGTCTATTTACAATTACGTTCAGTTAAAAAAAAAATCTCTGCTAATAAATCAGTAACAAGAAACTCTGCATATCCAGTTTCATATTCTGGGTAGATCCCAAATATTTTATTCCTCTCTTTCTCCAAGATCCCCAGTAGAACATTCAAATCTGTCACATAAGCATTAAAAATAATATTTTTAATTAAACTAAGAACTGTTAGTGATCATAAATACTCATGTATTACAATATCATGCATTATCATTTACATTTAACACAGTTGCATACATCCCATTGTTTTCATCGAGTTTGTCAATACAAATATCTACTGCTAACCTGACTGGACTTCAAAAAATATTAATTATCCTCCAAAAGCTCCTCTTTTTTTTATCTGTTCCAGAGAGTACCCTATATAGTAACTGGTTTTGATGATTTACAACATGAATTTTCCTTTTTATCTACTAAATCAGTAAGCAGGCCAGTACCCTGGTACTTCCTATCATTTGTAGAGATGATGGAATTTTTCCAAAGAAAGCAAATAACAACATTCCCTTATGTAGGAGCAACATTCTCAAAACAGACTAGAAGGGTACCTAGTAAAAGTAAATAGCTTTCGAGTAAAGAGCTATTTCGAGAAAGAGTTTGGTCTCCTACAGATCAGTTGTCATTTCTGTCATCCCAATCTCTCTTTACTAATCCCATTTTCCTCATTTTCTCTATGATATTTCATAAAGGGCTAGGGCACCTAGACAGAACTTGCATGTGATTTTGCAGATAAATCCTGGTCGAATTTGCCATTTTGACAACCAAGAAGTCTTACAGCTAACAACTAGGGATTGTCCAAGGTTAGCATAAGCACTTCAAGGTGTCCTGAGAAAAAAGTAAACGCTTCATTTTATTAGGTATCAATTACTACACAATTACTTCCCTTCTTGCAAACAGCCAACTTCAGCAAATAAAGGAGCCGAGGATAAAAATTATTTACCCATAAAATGAAGCCTATATGAAATAATTTCCTGGTGTGCACTATATGACAGCTGCCTTCATCGTTATGTACATTTAAGAACTTCAAATTTTAATCTTTCTTTCCAGTAATTCTTCCGAATACTGCATATAGTTATACTAAGTTTTTCCCAGCAATTCAAATCCTATCACTATCTAGGTCAGTTTGGATACTCTTATGACAACAGTATCCAAATACACAGCAGGCTGCTGAGATTTCTAGTTTGAATATACCTCTAAGTGTGGAACTTAGCTAACTAAATAATTATCTATTCATAAATGTAATGATGGTGTGATACAACTGAGGAATCTACAGCCATCATTAAAAAATCAAAGGCAAATACAAGCTCCTAGCATCTCTATAAATGTAGACACCTCCACTCATATATCTAAAATGAGGTTTTAATCATCTGCTTCTAAGCATTAATTTTGGTAACCTTGGCCTTTTCCACTTGAGGCAAGCAAAACTTTGAACAGAAATATTTAAGTGCAGTTCACTGCTTGCAATAGAAACAACTGTTTCCAGGTGAGCAGACTGCTGCTGAGGCAAGGACAAGAACCTGCCTCCTACAAAAGTGTTAGTTCAACTCCAAGCTACATACAACACATCTTGTACATAGAAGTGTGGTTGTTCTGGCCTCCTACACAGCATTTATCATGCATATTTTCCCAAAAATTAATTCATTTGTCCATCAAGCCTGTACCTTCTGTTTGAGCTACGGTATAACCTCACAGGAAGATGCTCCAACTTATTTTTTTAAGATCTGAAGATACTTTACACCATATTCCCCTATAAAGATGTTTTATGACAAGGTAATGAGTGTTAATTTAAGAAAACAAAAAAAAGAAACAAAAAAAAACCCCGAACAGAACAAAACCAACCAAAAAAATCCTTACAACTATTTCTTGCCTGCATTCACCCTTTTTTAATTGCAGCAACCACATCATATTAGTTCTTCTGTTAAATTAAAAATATCTGTCAAGATCACCTCTTTATACATGTTTCTTTCACAGCAAATGGAGAGTTCTTCGTGTCTTTGATTAAACGAACAGATTAATTTAATTCCTTGCCTTTGTCAAAGTACGTACACCCAAGCTGAAAGATAAACATAAGCCTAACAATTTCCTTCTTAACTGTGCTCCATAATTTCTGTATGCAGACCCACGGACCATGGTTGCCTTATACTACTATCTCAGTTATCTTTTTCCCCCCCCAGGTGTTTCTAAACATGAAAATACTGTTGAATGTGTGATTTACATGCTTCCTTCTTTCAGGTTTGGCTTTATTTAAGATAAGTTATAGACTTTAGATTTTTTTTTCTGACCTTTAACATGAGAAGAGTGTGGATGAAGCATGGATGGGCATGTCCTGTAGAAGCTAGACCCTAACACCTATGAGGGTAAAGACACTATTCCAGGTCTCCTCTTCTGCTTCCAGTGCACACTAGATTCAAAAGCTCAGACTTTCCTTCCTATGCCTAAGCACTTTCTTTCTGGACTGAAATATTTAAAAACATGTGATTAACTTCGAAAAGATGGACAGCCTAATAAAAATAAGCAAGGGGATAGATCTCATGCTGGAAGTTAAATATATACTTGCATTCTTTGCTGGGTCAGGAATGAAGTGCTAAACCACTGAAAGAAGGAGTTTCAGCCAAATACACAATATACTCTCATGTTTATTGTTATACTGGAAGAGAAAACTATGAGACACAAAGCAAGAAATCATCTTACTCCAATTTATGGTTGTTGAATACAGAATGATGATCAAGTAGAAATTCAACAACTGAAAAAAGTAAAAAGGAAAAATGAACCAGAAAAATATGCGCCAAGCAAAGAAAGCAAAAGACGGATGAATTTTGGGTTAGGATTAACTGATGTACAACAAATATCATTTAGTTGAAGTAGGGAAAAAGCTTTACAGGTAACATTTACAGCAGTTGTTTAGGCATAAATCTCTCATAAAATACTACAGGATGAGATTATGTATGTTCCAGACACTACCACAACAGAGAACCCTGAAGCCAAGAAAGGAGGATAAAGGTAAGCTTTCCTACTTGCAATCCCTGTAAACCTAGTATATAAGAGATTCTCTTATTTCAAAAGGATACACGTTCTACATGGATACACACCGTCTTTTATGAGACTTGACTGCTCAGTGTGCTAAAGTGTTGGAATCACTGCTGCAAGGAAGTTTTACAATTTCTTTACAGAGCACATATACTTTCCAGATGCACTATTCAATCATCAAAAAATACAGACAAGTCCATAAAGTCATAAAGCCTGAAGTCTGAACCTATTTACCCTCTTAAAATAGGGAACAACAACAACAACAAAACCCCAAACAGTGCTAAATGCACCAATCCGATCTTTTCTATCTAGGACAACCACTTAGGACATGTCAGAGCCTAGTGAGAACCAACATGAGGTTGTGTTCACATTCTAAGAGAGACTGCAGGGCAAAGCAACAGATGATTTCTGATAATTTTCTATCACATAGCAATAGTACAATACACGCACACACAGAGTGCAGTACTAATACATTTCTTGTTATTCCTGCATTAATTTACCTTTTTTAAAGCAGCTATTACTAAAATTTTTCTATTTAAATGAAAATTAAAGAATTTCCAGGCACTTCAGTGTTACATGATTTTGCTTTTTCATAGACCCAGCAAATTAATGACCTTCTCACAAGCAAACCCTGTCTTAGTCACATAACCTCCAAAGTTACTAGCATCTCCAATAATAAAAGCTTACATTATTTTTTTAATCATTAAGACACAGTTCTCCCAAAAAAAAAGTTCTGCTTACACATTAAGTTGCAGCAAAGATCATATGTTTCCAGTTACACAAAAATTATGCAATTTAAATCCATGCACAGATGATCAAATAAAACTCAGTGAAATTTAAAAACTGTCTTAGGGATGGTTGTACATGTCACACTATACCTTAGTGCGTACATGTAGTGTCAAGAACCCCACTTCCAGTCACTTAACCATCACTGAAACATATCCAGGCTACAATTTCTGGTTTTCAGCACATTTAAAATGTTTTTTAAGGTCTAGCCTAATGATCTCCTGCAGCTCAAATTCACACACTAGCAAAGCTGCTTTCGCTATGAAACCTAAACAATGATGTAAAAACTCAAAAAAATAAATCACCAAAAATCCTAAAAAAAAAAAAAGGCAAGGAAGTGTGAAAAACACTTTTTTTTTTTAATAAGTCAAGTCTAAGGTGCAGGTTCTATGTTATCAGAATCTCAGGGCAAAGAAGCTGCAAATAAGAGGAGCAGATTTGTAACAATCAATTCTAGTTTGGACGTGACTACATTTATCATTTTTTTTCCTGAGCCTTTTTTGGTCAATTATGCACACAGCTTAAGTCTGTCAGTTATCATCCAGTTTTTCATTAGTAGCTGTATTTTTCTAACTATTTTCCATCATGGTATTTGCTCCTATGGCAACACATTCTCTGACATTCATTCCTTGAGAATGACTGCACCGTTGCAAGTGAAAGACAATTGAATGGGGCAGCCTACATCTGTCCCCTATTTTCCATTAGGAAAGTGTGCAAGTAATTGACCAACCAGTTTGACTGCCAACTATTTCAATATTAAAAAATATTTGCATCTACAACCAGTCAAAAGTAATACATACAATTTAAGAAAAGGAACAGCAGGTGACATATGCTGAAATTTTCTTAGTACAGTTCCTTCTGGAAAAAAAATGCTATACAAATACAGATGATTGGAACATTCCAGATTTTATGTTCTGTATCAAGATGTTATGTGTTATTTTTAGTCGGTTGGTGGATTTTTTTTACTCGCTAAGGAGATGCTGTTTACCTTCCTCCTTCTCCCAGTAATTTTTGAATTAATTGAATAATTCAAACTTTTTTTCAATAGAAGACTAGAGTTTCTCAAAAATACTAATTTTATACAAGTTTTATATCCAACAGAAAACAAAAAACCTCACAAGTCTCCCTAAAAAAATCTGGTTTCAGTTGTACTGGAAACCAGAATAGAAAATCCAACACAGGACAAGAATCCCCTGATGCAGTAGGAGAATTTTGATTACATTTCATTCTTCATTAGACAACAGAGAATCTAGGATGGAGACAAAGCTACAAAAAAACAAACTTCATTTGTTCTGCCTCTCCTCGATACACCTGTGAATCTTTAACTTCTGGTTTGCTTATTTTGGTTAAGAATTTGAAAAAAAGGAGAAGAAATTATACATGTGTACTGCTCCTTTAATGAGATTGTTTCAGCCAAACTATATGTGGCAGTTTTCTAAAGCAAGTGCTGTCTGAAAATTCATTTAAAAATTATTAAAAATTATTAAAAATACATGTGTAGAACACAACACTCAATTCTTTGAATGATCAAGAATGCTATGCTTCAGAAAATTAAAATTAAGCATCTTCAAGAGTCTCTTGAACCGAAAATCGGAAAGAATAATTGCTGCAGCATGCTTAGTAGACTGATCCCTCAACCCCTGCCATGCCAAACCCATTATCACCCCAAAGGGGATAATAACTGTCATGCCCAGTCTCAAGCTCGAGTACGTTTGTTCGTGCACTGACTGATATAGAAAACAAGGTCCAGTATAAGAGATGTTTCACACTAAAGTGTGCTAATGAATCAAAGCGACAGGAGAGAGTTTTAACCTTACCAGACAACTCCTTTGCTCTGTGAACTAGTCAAGCAGAGGAAATAAGAGTCTAACAAAAGAGACGTTTGTACACACAAGGAAGTAAAATAAAACTGCGTGTCTTTTCAGTTCAGAAATAATAGCTTGATCATCTCCTGCCTAAGGAGGAGACATAATTAGTTTCAGGATGTAAAAAAGAATCTGTCTGGACAGTGTGGAAGCGTCCAAAGGAGAGGATCAGCTAGGACAGTGAACCAAATCACATGTAAACCATGGCTCTGGTGAACAAATTCCCTCCTCAGTAAGATCTCAGACTGAGGCTCCAAAACAGACCCTCCCTAAAGGGAGAACCCAAAGGCAAAAAGCAACACAAAGACTGAAATCTAGACTGACAGAAGTTCAGCAGGCTAAGGAAAAAGTTTCACAATCTATACTTCTGCTGCACAGATGGCCAAGTACACAGTGAAGCAGTGGATGCAGGCACCTTTTTATTAAGGTTTCAAAGAGCATTAATAGTGTTCTCAGACATTACAAAAATAGCGAACAATGCTCGCTCATTTTTATTAAAAACAGATTAATTTACAATGCAGCAATGTAGAGAAATTGACATTAATTTTTGTGCACAGCAAGAGGTTATTTTCCAATACCTGCTCCTTTAGTGTTCCACTTACATTCCGTACCTTCCTGGCTTTTTAAACAGCTGTTTGTTTGGGGGTTTTTTTGATATGTTTGTAACCTGGTTTTTGAAAGACTTCAGTCATGTTTTAGTTACGTTTACAATTCTGTATTTTCACCTCCTACTCTCCCACTTAGAGATTATTTTCAGTTCAGAATTCAAAATTTCACCGTGTACTAACAAATCAATTCTGCTATACATGTGCAGTGGACCCGAGCTATCAGAAAGCCTTAAAGCAACTATATGTGTAACGCATTAGTTACCTGTGAACATGATGAAGTTCAGACCAACACATTCTGAATGCAGTGCATACACTGTAGATCTTATGAGTCCCAGAGGCAAACTTTCTGCACATATTTCTGTTCTGGGAATCCTAGCCAAAACATGGCAAGCCTAAACATAAAACTTTCAACTGCTGTGAGAGAGAGGGGAACATTCATACCTTTCACATAAAAGCAAAAAACACATTTGAAAGCAAGTATAAGAGATATAGATCTCTTCTTCTAGACATCTTTCTCTTCCAGAAAGATTTTTCACGTGTTATTTCCTGATAAACAACAACAGTAGAACACAATTCTAATTGGAACATCCTCTGGTGTCATTATTAAAAAAAACAAGCCAACAAGTAATAAATATTGGGAACAAAACCCTGTTTTACAAATCTTATAGGATGACCAAGACTTTCTCCACCAAGGTATCAGAAAACAGCAATTTTGTGATTCCATGGATTCTAGGCAGTTCTTCCAGACTTTAATTTTCTTTTATTTATTTTAACACTCCACTTGTTATGGTACCCCACAGACATCCTTCGTGACTAGCTGAAATTAGTTCTGTCCCTTGTACAACTACCCTGCCTTCTTTTCTTGAGTAGTTACAGAAACAATTTAAAAATACGACTTTAACTATACAGCTTTGCAGTTGAAGTATCGTTCATCTATTTTCATTTTAAGTGTTATCTAAAAGATTTCAACTTTTGGAGTTTTTAAGATCACAATGTTATGGAAAAAATATATAAAATAATAGCAAATATAATAAGGTGGGCAGCCTGAAACGTTTTAGTGTGTTAGCATATGCATAAGAAAAATAACATGCAATCTGCATAAAGAGAGAAAAGAGTAGTTCTGGAATATAGTTCATGTCATATTAGGGACAGTAGTTTCATTTTAGTGAATGCTGAAAACCCACAAAGCACTGCAATGACCAATTCGGCAATAACTTTAAAGGCTCCTATAAACAGCAATGAAGGAAAATGGAGATAGATAAAAGGAGCCATTTTTGAGAAAGTAATTCCTTCTCTTCTTCCCCATAATAAAAGTTATGTTCCCACTTTTTAAAACAACAACTCTGCTACAAGTCAGAAATGAAATGAAGTAACAATTGCTTAGATATTTTCTGCTAACCAAAACCACACTTTTCAGTCTTCAAGGGATCGTTTGGCCCTGAGACGACGCTGCTAAGGCTAGACTATAAGTTACTGATGTTGTTTATGGAGGTGGGGGAGTGATTCCATCTGTCTGTGATGGGCACCGTGGGTTTTTCAAAGAAAAGAGTCAAATCCAAACAGTTTGCAGTTAGAATGCTCTCTGAAAGCTTGACCTGGACAAGCTGAACAACTACTAGGTAGCAGCTGCTTACAACTCAGTCTCAGCAACTGATTTGTTCATGATAATCATCTTACACAGATGAACCTCACATTGTGGTTTACATGTGTGGGAGATCTCTGTGTTATCTATGCTAATAAAACATTAATCAAGAACCAAATTTATAGCAGGCACTTTATAAGTAAGGTCAAGACAGGTCAGCCTCACATAATAGGAAACAACTACAGGCTAGATCTTAACACTGTAACTGAACACCCTTGTTACTTTACCTTGGCCCTTGGGATCAAGACTAGTAGCAAAATGTTTTTTCTGACTCAGAATGGAGTTTCCCTCGCCATAAACTGAAATGGAACCATTAAAATGGTTCCTATTTTTATCTATCTTAAGAACATCTATGTATTTTTAAAGGAATATTTCAAATAGCCATTTCCCCTATTCCTACAATGCTAAAAAGACACTTACATAGTATTTTAATTTACAGGTTAAATAATTTTTAATTCAGTAGCTGTCCTAATCCTGTAAAATTTATTTTCTACTGGGATTCTTACTAGCTCAAGTTACTCACTAACAGAATTCAGGTTTAGATAAAAGACATTTCTTCCTTAGCTAACTCATTAAGACATCTTACAAAAAATCCTTTAGAAAAAAGTAAATATTGCTCTTAGTTCACCTCAACAATCGATTCCTAATGAAGAAAATATTGATGGTACTGAATAGTCACTCTAAGTCAAAGAGTCACAGCCCCATCACCTGCTCTGTCATTTTCTATAAGTTCCAGTAATATATATATATAGTTACAGACAGATCATGAAACTAGTTGGCAATATTAACTTTTTTTCCCTTAAACGGACTCTCTTCCTGTTTTACAATGTAGACAGGAAAAAAATGAGCAAGCTGAAATCTAATTTTTGAGACAGAGGCTTATCTTACAATTCCTGGCTATAATGTCTTCCAAATATCAATTCCCTTCCTCAAGAGATTAGCTGAATACAAATGATAGTTTCAACATTAACCAATGCACAAGGACAGAAGGAAAGAAAATCCATGACACACCAATAAGTGAAATATTTCATGAAACTAACAAGTATTCAGATTCTTCAAAATCCCATATGTAGGATTAGAATTAAAATGTTAAGATAGTGTGAAATCACACCTGTAAAACTCAAAGCAAATTATGCAAAAACAAGCAGAGAAAAATTATTTTTAAAAGTTTCAAGACACACAGCTTCTCGAGGGCTAAGGTAGAGATGCTATCAAATATTGTGTCTTACCTTCCTTCATTCACAAGCTCAATAAAGGCAAGGCCAGCATTCTTTTGTATAGAGTTCTGCCACTCCTAGGAAAAGAACAAGAGAAAACAAATTGTACAGAAGCAAAAATAAGAAAAAACATTTTCAGCTACAAAGTCATGCACTTTCTTTTCAACTTCAGCAACTTAAACAACTATGAGCAAATATATCATTAATCATGTGCTAATCAAGAAGGAAACACTGCCAGCTTGAAGAAATAGAACTCATTTACTTACCTGAAGTCATAATCTGTGGAAGGTAGAAGAAAATATAAAAAATATCCCATAAACAACTGCAACATTTTATTTTTCTTTTATGTAAAAAAAAAAATCTGAATCTACTCTGGTTCATTGATGTTTTTTGCCTCAAAGAACATGGTTAATGCTAGAATCAAACCGTTTTATAGTAACGTAAGGCACATTCTTTGGACACAAATTTCTTACAGCTTAGAGTCTAGTTAACATATATGCTAATAGGAATCCCCAACTCAGCATCACACAGCCATCTGTACTGAAAAAACTCTGGTAATGATCAAAATATTGCATCATTAACACATAGTACGTTTCAAAAAAAAAAATTAACACATTTAACGCTGAATTTTTAACACAAATATTATGGCAATGGAAGACATACATGCACTGCATATTTCTTACATCCAACTGAACCCTGAATTACAGCAAAATTCTGCACCTCTTAAATATGCAGATGGGGTTTGCCCAGCCCCCAGAAGAGACACAGGGTAAAACAACCAACCTAGATGACTTATCACTGCAACTTGCTTAAAGTTGGTAACCGAGGAGAAAGCCAAACTGGTTAACAAAAAGACAAGATTTTTAATCCTAGACTCAATAGGAACAAATTGACAAGAGCTAAAAATTAGGGTTAGAAATACATGAACATTATAGTTTAAGCAAAGGGTAGGAGCATTTGGCTAGAACAAGCCAAATATAACTCTGGGTTTAAACTCTACAACTCCTCTAAACTTATACAGAAGACTGACTATGCAGTAGACAGATACTTAAGTTTCACATGCTTTTCCACAACAACTTCCTTGATTTCTTCAGTATTTGTTTATGAAATAATAATCCTAATGATTATTCAAATCAGCACTTCTATCACTGTGGTTCTCTTTAAAAATCTCATCAGATCCAAAACAGACAAAAAGCGCAAAACTGCAACTCTCTTAACAAATTTCAGATTTCTGAAGGTAGGAGTTTTCAAAACCCAGCATCAGAGTATATTTTTTGCTGCTCGATGTTGCAGAATTACCTTTCAGTCAGTGACATGAAGGTTTGATCAGACATAAACAAAAGCCAGTAGAATTACTGTTATTTCTTGTCCCATTCCACCCTCCCAAAAAAGGACTTCCAGATTTCAAATACAGGGAAGAGATTATAAATTTGATCAATCAAGACCCAATATGTTCCAGGTCCAATATGTTCTTCAATCAATTTTAAGCTGCAATATTGTATAATAATTTTCAAGCAGTCAGAATTAAGAGCACAATAACTGGAATTTGTGATGTATTATTCATGATGAATAATACATGTATTTCATTACTTTTTATATAACTAATTTATATGCATTAATAAGCAAGCAATATTCTAAGTGTCAGCTAAATCCAAATTACATATTATCACATATGGGGGTTTGGGGAGTTTGTGAGGTGGGGAGTTTGTTGAAGCTACTTCATGTAGTGTCATTAGTCCTTATTGCTACATATATCTTACTAATATTTCTCCCACCATTCTTCCCCCACTTCTACCCTGCTGCCTTCTTATGGCCACTATAACATGGCTTCAAGTCAGTCTGTAAGCTTTCTGAAATAGTTTTAAGCATTTGTTCTTATGAAAAAGAAATTCCTTTTAGCAGCTAATATTCCAAATAAAACAGCATACACAACTAATCCTCTTAATGTTTTACTAAATTTAATATCAAGTTCTAAATACTTACCTTCATATGATGAAAATTGAAACTATTTTCTGTTAGCTTAAATGTGTAAAAAAACAAAATAGTTTTTTGCTAGTTATGACACTGTCCATCTGTTGCTCTGCTTTTTAAGAGAGCTCACTACAACACTGGAAAATTTAATTGGTGAAGATGGAGGTGGCCAAAAGTGAAAAGAAAGTGCATTTATCACGATACTTTTCAGCATTTTTCTCTACATCAGACATCATCAAAGAAGGCGTTAGTCTAAACAATTTCATAAATCACAGCTGAACACACCCTAAAGCTAATTTTAATAGTTGAAAGACAAGACTAATGGTCATCATCTTTCATGATCCATTCAGGATTTCCCCACAGTATATGTTCTCTCTCAAACAATTACACTCAGTATGCATATTGCATTATTGTTTCAACATCTTAGTTATCCATCTCCCCAAGGTATTAGGGAAAAAACATGTTAAAAGCCTCAAACTCGACCACTAATGCAACTAAATAACTACAAAACACATTTCAGCACTTTCCTAAGGAAGGACTGTAAGGGCAGATCAACAAAGTCAATAATTTCATACCTGTTCTAAGTTGTATTTAATTGACCATCATTTCCTACAGCTATAAATGTTTAGTAACTGAGAGACATAATCTACTTTTAATGCTTTGGGTCAGTGTACACTCAATAGTGAAGCAGTAAAAAAACCAAGATGCACTAAACACTATCACAAATAGCAACAATGGAAAAAAAACCACTCTAAGAAGACAAGTAAGAAATCACATTTTATTCAAACACTATGTCTGATATGAAAATTTTCTAGCTCATTATTGTTTCACCTTCTTCCCTAATAGAATCTACACACGATTTCATAAGTACTTGACATAAAATGCAAGTGCTGCATCCTTTCCTGAAATGGTAGTTCAAATCTCACTAGAATTATAATTCTGCATGAGACAACCTATTGCATTTTCTGTAGCCACAGCACAACTCTGTCATAAGCAAAATTATATCCCAGTCCTGTACAACAACAATTTTATATCATCAACAAGTTTGATAAACACATTCTTACTGAGTGCATAATGACCATTAAATGAAAACATTAAACAGCCTTGGTCTTAAACCCCTCCTGTCAGAAACTAATAATCTCCCTCAAGGTTTATATTATGACCTACTGTTGTCCTATTTGAGTCAGGTTGGGGTTTTTTAATCTATTTTACAGTGGGGTTTTTAATTCATTCTTACTAATGATCAGTTTTATGGCAGTCACAAATGTTCTAATAAAACTCGTATAAATTACTACATTTCCTTTGTCTAGAAATACATTTTGGCCAAAGATCACAACATGCATTTAGGACAGATCATAACCAACAATGAGATTAGTCTAGCAAAACAATCATTAGTAATTCTCTGTGCCATTTTATTTCACTTTACCTACATACACATGTTTAGTTATACTAGTCTTCAAATGCATTGAAGTGTCTTTTATACTACTTGATCCTTCCATTTCCTTTCTTTAAAAGAAAAAAACTAATAAAAAGGAATGCCTCTAATCATATGGCATCATCACATAAGTCAAGAGTTTCTTTTAAAATTCTTCATTGGACTTGAATTTTCCAGTGTCAACTCCACTGATCAGTCATTGTCTTCCATCTGTCATTGACTCCCTATCTATTCTGAATAAGCAGCAGCTAATAGGAGTCAGCGTCAAAACAAAGAAATGCAGGTGGTTCTTTACACAGTGCACTGCAGATTAGTGGAATCTGCCACCAAAGGATTCTGTGACGACTAATGGTCAATACAATCCAGAGGAGACTGCACAAGTACACAGAAGGAAGAGAAATCAATATTGGCTAAATATACAGAAACTACATCCAATTTAGAAAATATCCCAAGCTGAAAACAGCTGGAGAGTGGAAAACCATCATACGCATTTGTCCTGTTTTCTTTTTCTTGAGCATCACTCTGTGTCTATAGTTGAAGATTCAACAACAAGCAAGGTGGAGCTTTTATCTAACCCCATATAGCAAATCCTAAACCCTAATCACTCAAAACAAATTCCAGGAAAACTGATAAATATTTCTGTTAGTTTGTAATTTGAAGTGCTGCCCTGTAGGCAGCAAATGGACTTACCCCTCCTCACCCATACACTTCTAGGAGAGAAATATTTCAGACAATTAACCCAAAATATATCTTTAAGCTATATAAAAACATTTGCAAGACCAATCCATCCATTGGCCTGATGGTTAAACAATTTAACACAGATCTTTAATCTTTAAATTTCCAGTAAGTGAAAACTGCTCTTTTTTCAAACGCAGTAAACCGTTCTCGTACTTTCATTCATATATACACACATATGCATACTCCTTAATAATTTATTTTTCTCAGAAATTTAAAAAAACATCCTTCTAATATAAAAAGACTAACATATTTCACAATTAACAATTATATTTAAAGCTGAAATGCACATTTATAAGCAAGTAAAAAAGACTGAATTCTTTGCTAACCCATCCTTCCCATAAAGCTGGAAGAGTTTTAATAATTTATTTTGATTATGAAACAAAGGAGAAGGATGACTTTGGTAGTGACAATTATGAATGGAGCATTAAGAAGCAGGGTGGGAAAAAGTGTTAACATATGATTAAGAGACATATTATATTCCTAAAGTAAAGGTCAAATATGCATGAAAAACTTGTTCAGAG
This sequence comes from Coccyzus lansbergi, assembly GCA_033558105.1. Classification (NCBI taxonomy): domain Eukaryota; kingdom Metazoa; phylum Chordata; class Aves; order Cuculiformes; family Coccyzidae; genus Coccyzus; species Coccyzus lansbergi. Next base: position 1,189,869 of record JAUMJK010001132.1, read on the forward strand.
AGAGATATACTAATCTTTAAGTGCCTAAAGTAAACTATCAAGAACTTTTCAGCAGTGTTTGCACTTGGTGTCAGCACTCTCTCAGCACCACATCCACTACAGGCTTGAATGAACTCAGCAATAAAGAACGTATAGTGAAAAGCAGATATAATCTCAGCTGGGTTCTTCATAATTAAAAAAAAAAAAAAAAAAAAAGGTTAGACTGCATGTAAAGCAGAGTATCTGCAAAGATATATTACTTCTACCGAGATGAAGCACACTTAAGTTATTTTAAGCTACAAAGCCCCACTGCAAAAAAAATTAAAACTAACAGAATTATGGGAGACCTTATGCAGAAAACTCTATGTAGCAATTAATATAAAAATCAGCACATGTTAAGTAGTATATAAAAAATTTTGCAAGGACGTGACACATTCTAAAGTAAGACTAACACAAAAATACATTTGGAAGCAATGTTGTTATAATAATACAGTCACACCTGGGTGCTCAAATAAAATTTAAAATCCACAAATCAATAACAGAAGAACCATCACAAACTGATTGAGAAAAAATATTTTCAATAATTACAGATATGGTCCTTTCTCTAGAGAACAACTTCACCATTGCCAAATCCTGACACAGAAAATACTACCCTAAAACTTCAGAATACCTTCTGGGGGGAGACTTGAATTTACTGAAATTTATACAATGGATATTATTCCACTCTAAACAATGGCTTGTCTATGAAACCTTTAACGTGGCATCTACATAACAAGTCTCACTAATCAATACAGAGGGTTAGATTTCACTAAGGGTGATAAAAGTTACTCTAACCCTAGCCAGCTACAAGCTCTGAACAGATGATCATCATTAGGCCTCTATCAGAGTTCCACATACTCAGGCGGTACAAATGTGTCCTATTAGTACATGGTCTGTCTGTTTGGCAACTCCAGTCTTAAGACAAATGGCAGCTGCTGCCCTTCAAGGTCTGAAGTCAAGTCCTCAGGGAGTCTAAAAGCCCAACTGGAAAAATCAAGGCCTGTTCATTAGAGACTGCTCCAGGGGAAACTTGCAAAGCTGCCATTAGAACTATATAAAAGACCTAATTATTTTTATAAGACTTTTAAACTATCAAACACACTCAGTTACAATAAAGAGTATTTACTGCTGGCATTCCATTAAAAAGACATTGTTTTTTGTCAAAAACAAAACAAAACAAGCTAGCAACAGTAGACAAAGTCTTTGCATTACAAATTTTCATGAGTCTGCAAGGAGAAAGTTGTGTAAAAATTAAGTAGATGAGATAGTTTCTCAAATGGAGGCATAACACTAACCACATTGCTCTGGAAAAATATTCCAAATACACTCATATCCAGCTAACTAATGAGCTAGAAAGGTGGGTTGAGATTGTGCATGTGAGTCTCTAGCCCTGAAAAAGACAAGAAATTCAAGAAAGAAACATGTTCAGTCTTGCAAAACTAACTGAAAAGAACACATAACATTCTTGTTTCAAACCTATGTTGTTCGCAAACAACTGAAAATGCAGCAGTACACTAGCATATTAATCAATGGGTCAAAAAGGTACATGCCCCTGTTAGTATCAAACACCAAGAAGGGGCAGAAAAAAATTAAAATCAAGATATGTTTCAGTATTCTTCTCCTGATACAACACAGAAACAAAGATTATAATAACGATAGTTACTTCCACAAAACATACTCTGTGGAAGAGCTGGAACATTTTTATTTTCATAACCACAAAATTCTTTACTATTTTAACTACGAAACAGAACCAAAGTTTCTAATACCAAAATAATTTTTACACAGCATAACACTATATTGAATTCTAAAGGTATAATAGATCACTTCTATAGAGTATTCATTACAAATCTTTTAAAAGTGCTATATGAAATTCATTAGTGTTCTTTAATCAATTCTTGGATCAACATGCACATTAGCTTCCGACAGCCTAATTCAAAAAAGCAATTACAGCCTTAGTCCTTAGGTAAAAAGGATGACAGAAAGAAGCTATGTTAAACTAGTTTAAAAGAATGAAAATGCAAAGAAAACAGATTAGGAATGATTTATATCAATGCCTAGTGCTGAAGTTAATTACAACTAACCCAATAAAATAGTGCCTTTATTATTGTACAACGAGTAATAACCTTAGATGCAGAAAACAGAACTCTCTGCTGACTTTTGCATGCTCAATTCCACAGCACACTACATTAAGAATTAAAGTAGTAGTAAATAAGCCATACAGAAACAGCATTTTTTTAACTAAAAGCAGAAGACTCCCCTGCTGTTTAACCATTTGGGATATACCATGTAAACAGAGCTTCCTATAAACTGGTTGTTAGTGGTAAAATGCCTGAAACTACCTTATAATGAGAGTTTAATTTCAATACTTGAAAGTTTGAGTTCAAGTCACAGTACGTTTGTATAGATTCTGAAAATAAAGTATACACATATAGAACTGGACTAGCGTATGTACTATGCTTTTCAGCAAGAATATTAAATAAGAAATTGTAGGCTTGTCAAACAATGTCTTTGATGCCAAGATTACTCTCAGCAACAACTGTTGTCTCCTCTATAAACTATGCAAATCTGTCCTAAAAGATACAGTATTATTAAAGCTACACTACATAAAATACTACAGTGCATATAATCTTTAAGAATTAGAAAGAGAGAGAAAATCTTGAAACTGGCTGTAGTTGTCATAATTTATGGTGATGCCAAATATTCTTAGAACAGTATTTCAGCAATAAAAGAAAGCTTAAATCACTTAATTGGAAAGTTAATATAAAATTATGAAAATATTACTGTCCACATAAATAAAATGCTATCAGTAATAACTGTGACAGTGTAAAAGCTACAATTCATCAAAACTTATGAACTTCATCTTTGTATCTAGTTTCAAGAAAGTATGAACATGTATTTGAAAAAGAGTTATTACACCCTTTTTACAGTGATCTAACTTATGACTTCATGAATAAAATTTTGTCCCTAGTACCACTGTCACATGAAGATGAAACAGACAAGCCCATGTTAAACTCCAGTTCTTCTACAGTCCCAGTACAGCAACAAACTGCAGAATGTGAAAACTGAATGAGTGGATTGCTGATTTCATGTCCATGGTTTCTGATGGAGGAAGCAATTTGCCTGGGTAGCCTCTCCCTTTCTCTCTCCCACTAGCAAGCTGTTGCCATGACTCCTCATGAAACGAAATTAGGGGTCAGGTTTGAGTTCATCTAGCAGCACTGCCGTTTCCTCCTCATTTTTTTTTTAACCATTGGCTATTTTCAATGCTTAGATGAACGACAGTATGTTCAGGAAGAGGAGGAACAGAAATCTTAAACATTAATTGAGAAATCAAGTACCAAGTAATTCTGTAAATGTGCAGCAATGGGAAATAAGAAACTAAGTCAAAGGAGATGAGACAGAACTGAAGAAAGGACAACATGCAATGAACAAAGGAACGAGATCCAAATAATCAAGTTGCAGTTGCAGCATGATTTTTATGGTGAACAGAATAGTGAGAATATAAGGCAACTGCTTCTTGATTTCAGTGCTTTCTTGTTTAACAGTGATTTCAATTTTTTGTAAGACTGCATGGAAGAAACTGCCTTCCAAGGCTGACTGCTAATTGTAAGGATAAGAAAATGACTGCATGCTTGCTGTTGCACAGTAACACTAGTAATAATGGATTGAACCCACTGGTAGCAACATTCCTCATCACCACCACTAAGTAGCAGCAGCCTTGTTGCTCCATGTCTGACAGGATTTAACTAAATAAATTTAACTAAAAACTCAAGAACATGCACAGTGAACACTACCCTGCAATTAAAAGCCCCTTTGTACTACACTTTTACCCAAATGTATTTTAGTTTCAATTTAAAGTCTCACACTGAATTAGAGACTGAACAATGAACACGGTTCCTGCAGTCATCATTACCTCTGAGGGAATGAAATCGAAGTATGTAAACCAAACCTACCTCTTCACTCAAAAGACAGGATGTTCAAACCTGTCCCTTGTCATTCCCCTGGATAACCCTATCCCTATGCAGATCTTTTCTGAAAAGCTTTAGAGAAAATGCAGCTTAAAAAAAAAGGCAGAAAAATTAACATGTGTCTCTACAATTACACTCCACTTGCATACATTCCCTTCCTAATCCTGCATCTGCTGTCTTCAATTAGACTAAAATATTCTCAGTATCCACTGTTATGCTGCACCCAGCAACATGGGCCTCTATTTTAATTTGTCTTTATATGCTGCCACAATAAACAAGATAAACTTTCTGATCCTTTCACTGTAAATCCTCCCCTGCCCTCACCAAACAACTTTTCCAAAAAGAAAAATACAAACGTTTCTGGTTTAAGTAGAAATAGAAATAACATATTTGCAAATATTCAGAAGGTAATGGAAAATCCAGTTGACTCTTCTGAATCAAATTTCACTCACTAGAACTGGGATCTAACACCTAACAGACATGCACCTCAATGTCCTACCAATTGCTGCATATTATGAATTAGGAGGGTCTCCACTTAAAAAAAGTTATCTTAAAATATTTATTGAATGATTAGTGCATCATCAACATCTTTCATGAGACAGATGCTATCCCAGTTGGAAAGATACATAAAGAGGCACAGATAAGTATAAGACGAAAGGTTGAACAATAAACTTAACAGCACCACTGTGCAAAGCTTCTGTTGCCAGAACTTTGGGCACACAGCATTGTTCCCCATATCATGAATTTCTTAAGTAGTTTTGGTTGGAAACAGAGACACATTGTTTGGTTTACTAACAAAACCAAAAATGTTCACATCTTTGCAATTAGTATAAAATCAGTATCAAGCATTGCCGCTCACTGAACTTTCCATAATCTCATACCCCTCCCCTCCACTAAACCTCCTTCCATAGTCTCAAATTAAACAGACTAGCTGTAAAACAGCAGGGTGTCAAATTAAAGCACACTTTATTTTCAGAGGTCTCCACACTTCGTGGCTGACTTCCTGTCAGGAAGAGTTCCATTTCAGTGCAGAGCCCCATCAGCAGGGAGCTCGCAGAATTAAGTGCCAGTTGATATTACTTTGTTTTGCATTTACCACCCATGAGAATATTGTTCAAAGATCCAGTTATAAAGTCAGCATGGTATCATCCTTCTGACTAGACTGCCAAGCCACAGGGTGTGCTCACGCTGCACAAAACTCACCTTAAATGGTGGTGTTTTTTTAAGTCCTAGTGTGCTGGTGAAGCAACAGGATGCCTTTTTTCTTCATAAAAGATTGGCTTCTGTAGCTAAATTATGTTCCTTTAGTTTTGAACATCTGCAGCAGTGTACATTCATGGAAATGAAGCTGTTCTGTGCCCCCATCACACCCCCAACATTCACATTTACATTATACAATTCACTCACCTCCCAAAACATAAAAACCTATGCATTAATCATACCAATTCTCAGCAATACAGTTTTAAAGGCTAATATTTTTAGCTGCAGCAGACATGTTTTCCATTAAGCTCACAACACCACCACGTCTGGATTCCTGACCAAATATGAGTAATTTTCGTTTCATAAAAGAATTTTTCTTATTAAGAGCCCATAACATCTGAAAAGCCTATAGAACAACCACTGAAGATTGTACTTTAAACAAAGAAAATCAAGGAGAAAAAAAAATCCTCATTTGCCTCCCAGAACTGAAACAGTAGGCAACAATTATATTTTAGTAAGATGACCTTATGAAAGTTCATCGCTCTTCACTCCAGTGTGGAAAACTTCTTCTAAAAATGGTTTTGTGGGTTTTAACCCTATCTTTTACCCATACCTCAATCCAAAGTCTGCAAGTCATGTTGACTTCTCCAAGTATATTGTCCCAAGAAACAACAGCCCACACCAAAGTATCACAGCTTTACTACACCTGTCCAATTTTACCTCTCTCCACACCTTCTTAGTCAAGTATATAGCACCCATCCCAAATTCTTGACATGTAAATGTATTTTTCATTGTTGTTCAAAACCATAAAGCTCACAATTACTTTCCAGAAAACAGCTGTGTAGTGTAAACCGAAAACTACTGCTTCTTTCACACTACTTTTCTCAGTTTGCAGATGCAGCTGATGTAGATAGCTTGCTGTTGTTGAACACTCCGTAACAGTGTGGCCACAAATTGCAGAGCACATTTTCCAGTGGGTCAGAAGTAGGCTTAGATAAAACAAGCAGTTTTGATTGCTTTGATGATTACTTACATCTAATACGCATAAACGTCAACCCCGTTTAATAAAAGCATAACACAGCAGATATTCTTGTTTTTCAAAATGCAACGCATCATAGTTTTTGCTCAACTTAAAATCTCATATCATACATCTAATCGCCAAACTAGGGAAGAGCAAATCTTTAAAATATCCTCTTAGACTAAGAATTATGAAAAGATATAAGAGGATAAATGCAAAGTACTAGTTCACACATTTTAACAACTGTGACACATTAACTACTATGACTGTCCGGATATAACTATGAAGTGCTAATTGCATCATTAATTCATGAAAAGGTCACTTATTATCACAGTATTGGTAAATTGTTCCAAATACATTCCAACCTATTGCCACACTTAAGGCAAAAGCAAAGCTTAGAACATAAACTTCTCCCATTTCTACTATCACGTAAACTAACTGTCAATATACAAACACTTCACAAACGCACAAAAAATAATACGCTATCAGCATTTTTTTTTTTTTCAATTTAGCCAGTGATGGGGATAGATGTTTTAAACTCCCCATTTCTGTAGGTCATGCTAACAGTATACAAAGCACATTGATCCTGAAGCCAACTACACCTAAGACAGAAGACAGAGTTCAAATATATCTTGAGTGCAGAAAACTGTAGTGGGACCCAAGAAGCTCGAATCTTAGTGATTCTTTAACGAGTCTGAAAGAAACTGCTATATAAACATTTTAGAGTGTTCTCCAAGCAATTCCATGGAATTGCACAGGTTAAAAACTAAACTTGCAAACAACTTAATACATAAAATAACTTAATACATAAAAAAACAACTTAATACATAAAATCGAAGTAGGAATGAAGGTCCCACAGACAGCTTTTACGCTGTCTGGGAGATTCATACAGAATATACTACAACCCTACAGTTCTGGAGAGACAAAATCTACATACTGCTTAAGTCAAAGAAGAAAAATATATAAGCAGCTAATTTAAAATGTAATTTCAACATGCTTCATTTCAAAGGAAAGGGTTTCCCAACTGTTTCCATTTATTTCAATTTTATCAGAATTGCACTACAGTTATCTAACTGATCTCCAGTTTCAAACACCTAGAATGTATAACATAGTTCAATGAAGCAAGCAGCTAAATAGCCATAGCACAAGTAACCCATTTATAATAATTCCAAGTACTCTGCTCAGTGGCATATGCCAAAAATGAAAGTTGACAATATATGTTTTTCAACACCCAAAGTGAGATTCTCAGAGACGGAGGAAAAAGTCCCACTCAGAAAGGAAAAGAAACTACACTATGAGTACAACAACCCCAAACAGGAGAATCCAAAGCAACTAATTCAATAATTTAACCTTCTGTTTCAATAGAAGGAAACTTACTGACAAGATGGTACCTAAAATCTAGGCACCAAAGGACTGTATTTCAAAAGCCTGGATTCTACAACACGGGCCCTCACTTATATTCATAGAATCATAGAATAACCAGGTTGAAAGAGACCCACCAGATCATCAAGCCCAACCATTCCTATCAAACACTAAACCATGTCCCTTAGCACCTTGTCCACCCGTGCCTTAAACACCTCCAGGGAAGGTGAATCAACCACCTCCCTGAGTAGCCTGTTCCAGTGCCCAATGACCCTTTCCAAGAAAAATTCTTTTCTAATGTCCAGCCTAAACCTCCCCTGGTGGAGCTTGAGGCCATTTCCTCTTGTCCTGTCCCCTGTCACTTGGGAGAAGAGGCCATCACCCTCCTCTCTACAACCTCCTTTCAGGTAGTTGTAGAGAGCAATGAGGTCTCCTCTCAGCCTCCTCTCCTCCAGGTTAAACAACTCCAGCTTTCTCAGCTCCTCATAAGGCCTTTCCGTGTATCTTCTTCTCTCTGGAAAGTGCCTCAATGTCACTGCCAGGACAAAAAGAATGAGAGATGATCTCCCTCTGCTAGCTTACACTGGGACAGATGCTGCATTATCTTCTTTGGGGCCTACTTGCAATCACTGACCCCACAGCACTGGGGAGTACCTTGGACATCCCATACTGATTGTGCACTAGAGAGTCTGGTCCCATAGACCCCCAGCCCCTCTTCCAGGCTTTTTTTTCAGTTTCTCCAGAGTTAACCCCACTGACCAGTAGCCAAACAGCTCACCATGTTGTTATCAAGTACCTTGCAACACAGAGGAATGCAAAGGCCATAAATGTTATCCTCCAGACCTTAGAGCAAAGAACTGATGTATTCATATATCACAACAAAAGAGGAATTTGCAACTGAGGGCAACACAGTCGAACCACAATGTTGTTTTTAAAGACAGAGAGCTTAAATTCTTACAAATCTGAACTCTACCACATGCTTGGTAAATGCCCTTAAACCTCTTCTAGTAGCTACCTCAGGAGGATATGTTGAAATTTTGTCTCTGACAGATTATTCTAGTTAGTGATAATAATAACTCTGAAACATTAATTGAAACTTAAGTCTCTCTTATCCCAGGAGAGCACTTTGATAGTGTGACCTCTGGCTACTGAGGAATTGTCCCTCCCTTCTCTCTAGCTTTGATCACTGTCTTCATCCTGCAAAACTAAATCATTGTAGATGAAAATCTACATTGTGGGAAAAGAGGGAAAAGAACAAGAGTTTTTGAGGAGAATACAGTTTATTATATAAAATTGCTTCACTGAAAATATCCTGAAGTAGCACTGTACATAAAGTTCAACAGATATTTCCCAATCACTTTCCATCCAACAGCATCTTAAAGAACAGCAGGATAAGAATCTCTTATTTTGTGTACCAGTTCCAATGACCATGCAATATTTTTTACTAAATTGCACTAGGAATGTTTCTACCACTGCCTGAATAACAACTGATAATAACACCAAAAAACATGCTTGGTAATCCTATGCTTTCAAATGTTATGATTTACACAGTTGTATGGAATATGCTCCGTTCAGAATGAAGCAGACCCAAGACAGCTTCAAAATCTAAATAATCCACAGGAGAGTAAGGTGACCTTGAATACTCCCCCTTCCACAGTCACCTCATGTCTACTAAAGGCTAGGTTGGCAGGTATTTTTCCAGTCATCAAATTCTTCAAAAAGAGCACAAGCAAAAAGTAAGTACACTATGAAGTGGTACACCTGTTAGTGAAGTATTTTTGCATGCGTATCAATACAGTGCCTTCATATTAAACTAGAAATACTGAATATTTCTGAACACTGCCAAGAAAGTTAGTAACGCAAGGCAAATACCTATTGGCATGATTCATGCACTGTCATCCCCTGAACTTAACAATTTAGACTTTAGGAAGCCCTTTTTCTATTTTTATTTGTTAAGATCTAAATCTTTTTTATTTGTTTGGATCTAATTCCTTTTTATTTGCCTATCAGTTATGCTTCTAACCATTTTATCATGAAAGCAATCTATTACTGAAGTGGTTCTTTTACTCAAATGCAGCTCCATTCATCTTTGGTGAAAACAAAGATCCTACTGGCAGAAGTTCACACTGCATAAAAAGAAAAACTTGTAACTCCTTATATCTTCTAAACGGGTTTTAAAAGGAAATTAGAACATGCATTAAAACTGATAGAAAGTAATCTGACAGCTTACAAAATCCCTACAAAATCTAACCCCTGTATCAAAAAGCATACATTTTGTACATCATGGACCTAAAGGATTATAGATTATTAAAATTTATTTTCAGCTGTTAACAATACGCAGTTATTAGATGAAAAATTAACTTAATTAAAATGTCATCGTCTAACATTCTGGACACGTAAAATTATTCAAATGGTTATTTATTCTCATAATACAAGGACCAAGACATCACTAGGGTTTTGATGTTTCTGTTGAGTTCAGCTGCAACACCATCATAATGACGTAACTCCTTAGATAACATTCCCAATTAAATTAGAACTTCACAGTGATCACTATAGTTATCCATCACATCCAAGGTCACTTAAAAGTAAATTAGGAACCAGTGCAGATCACAAAAGCACTGGTATAATGTGTTCTCTCTGCAATTAACACACACTGAAAACCAGCCAGCTTCTACATCAACTAAAACCCTTAAGTAATTTAGAGGCTTACCACATTTCAGAACACATTGCAGAAATCCATTGCTGAGGTAATAAACTGGGATTGTTGATACAAAGCTTTTTTTTCTCTGCACAGGCACCCAGAAAAGCCTAAACATCTAATTGCACGTTACAAGCATCTAAGTACTGGGGTGGAGGAAGGGTATGTATATGGAAAAAGTAATCTGAAAAATCAGAATCTTAACTACCATCCTATTGCTGCTCCTTAGGGCAAATGCACTATTATACTGTTTCTACAGGTGCAAAACTGCATAGTACACGTTGATATTATTTAAATAAGTAAGATTCTTTATGAGAGTACGAGCTATGATGCAATAAGATACTGCTCATGCACAAGATTAGTGCAGACTTCTTCATGAACAACAAAATCCATTAGCAAAGTGATTCGGTAGTATTAGAAACAAGTATCACGCTAAAGAAAGGCCACAGAAAACATTTCACCTTTTAAGAAGTGGTAATTGGTTTGCTGAGTTGCATTAGACAAAGAAAGGTCTATGAGTTTGCCTATACACGCAGTAGGATAAACTTGCACGGTTTAACTTCTCCAGCTTTAATACTATTAATCAGCTTCTGCTGTATTTTTAAAGATGCACATGCACTGCTTTGGATCATGCTCTTCTCTCCAAAAAATGTGAGCAACCTGACCCAGCAGAAGGTGTCCCTGGTCCTTTCTGACCCAAACCATTCTTTGATTTGAGAAAAGAACTCCAAAAACTATCAGCACAGTGCATGACATTCAACTGTAATAATTTTGTATTGAGCCATAAGAACAGATGCTATCAGTGCACACACCCCAAAAAAAATCTGCAGTATCAGAGTTTACGTTTCCTTCTTCCATCTCCCCATGAAAGATATACTCTATCAAGGTCCACTATAAACCTAATAGCTACAGTTACATAATTATATTGCAATATTACATATTAAAAAAAAAATCTAGAAGACAGAATACCTAGAGATTAAATGTATTAAAACATTAGTCTTGGTTTGATACATGCCATCAGCTATGAAGAATGTGCCTTTAATCCCTTTGAAACAAGGGACAGAAGAAAGAGGAAGACAGAAGCTTTCATAAGTTGACCAGCATGCAAGGTGTATGTGCAGGTAGGGCTGGTAGAGGGGTCATAAAAGTTGCTGCAGTGTTCGTTAAATTTTAACTACTAAGTTTAAATTTTAAAAAGTTGGGTTGCATTCCACCAATGTTAGAAAATTATACAGGAGCTGAATAGTATCTGAGTCAGTTACTGTGAAGTTATTCCATGGTCTAGAAAATTCAGATTTAGTACAAAAAAGCTCTTAAGTCAAAGACCAACCTGACAAGAACCACATAATTACTTCTTTTCCACATATTCCACTGACAACTCCACTGACATTCTAAAGAAAAAAGCACTTTTCGAGTGCTGCAAATTCTGTAAATGCAAAGGCATCAAGGAAAATTATGGAAACTATTTCACCTACTTTTGTACCTTTTCACCCTGGAGCTACAATAATAGAACAAATGCTTCACGTATGTGAGCAACAATTGTATGTCTTGTTCATGAGAGAGTATGGAAGATCACAGTTTTTCCTATTTAGTCAGGTATTTAAAAAAAAACACCTGACAAATGAAAGGAAGCACAGTGGCACAGTTGTTTATCCATAAACCATGCATTCAATTCACACGTGCGCCTTTGCATTTTAGGCATAGAGTGAAAGTCCTTTTAGATGAAAATGTTTTATTCAGGGGTAAAATCAGAGTCTCCCCACACAGAAGCTTTGTCTCACAATAGCATATGAAGACCTTTAACAACCTGATGTAATTCATTTAAAAGGGATAACAGACACAGAATCCTCTCTTTTGGCTGGTTTAATTACTCCAACAGGATGCCATGCCAGACTAGATGGTGCTTCTAGGTTCACTGTACTGTATGCATTTCTGATAAATGGGAAAAGAATAGATGACCTGGCAGAAGGCTCAGACAATAACATGTGATTTACAGGACATGAATGCAGCTACTATAAGATTTATCTGACAGCCCTCTCCGATAGTGGACTGTTGAGCATCCGATGGAATGATTTCTAGTCTGGAAAGTCTGCTACTGAGTAGCCATACACATTATTTATTTATTAGATGTTTTGGGTTGAAACCATTTTTAAATGATGCACTTCACAATGCTTGGCCATAAATTTAGTTTTAAACCTTAGAAGGGAGGTAGTGTTATTGGAATGTGTGTCAGACTGAATTAGGATGAGCAACACAACGCTTTTATAAAGTGGCCTTGAATGCAACGCCGATTCTTTCAAAAATGATATTAACGTCAAATAAGCAGGAACATTTTGCAGTAATATTAAATGAAGGATTTCTTTATGTTCTGATAGATTTATATAAATGTAAGTATACACAGAGACATGTCTCAAAAGTAGCATGTCTATCAAAACCCACAACTGGTTTTGTCTTAGAAAAAGCCTTTTATCTGTATCTCAAACCACCTGTTTCTGTTCTTGCCTTGTGCTAAACATAAAACAATATATCAACATATAAAAGCAAAAGCAAAACTAAAACACCAAAGCAATGGTCTTTTTTTCATTTGACTTAATTATAATCTTCGAACAAGTAAAGAAATTAACCCCAAGTGTCATTAACAGTTTCACAGAATGGTACACTTCACCTGGGAAAGAGCTTTATTTTCAGTTGCATTAAAAAATACTTCTGAGATACTATTCTTATTCCATTTTGCATTTCTGAGGCAGAAAAAAATATATTTCACCTACAATTCTAAATAAACATTAGAAAAATACCACAAGTTGCAGAAAAACATTCCAAGTGCTTAGATTACACGTACAGTGTTTAAAAAAAATCAGAAAGAAACTAGCATAAACAATGTTAAAGATATTAATCAGAGCAATCTTTCAATTTCATAAAATGATGGGTGACAAATTTGTGAAGTTTTAAATCAAATTTGCAGATACTTACTTTGTAACTATGCCACATTATTTATGTGATTAAAAACTAGTTTTTGACCTGATCTTTTGATCTTTGGCACTTCATCCTCTCCATCTCCTCTTAAACATTAATTAAAATTTTAGAAAAAGGATATCACTTCACTTCCTACCCTATCTTGAGCAAAAAAAAAAAAAAAAAGGAAAAAAAAAGAAAAAAAAAATCAATCAAGCTCAACCCCATCTCCTCCCAGTATCTGTAAAATGTCGGCTTGAAATTCAATTTCATATCTCTCAAGCTTTCATGTAGCAAAAGACAGTTCACTTCTTAACAAAATAAATCACTTCTGTGATTGCCATGCTGACCTCTCTGAATTAGGAAAATTCAAAGTGAAAAATGTAATTATCACCCCAGAACAATCTGTACACATCTGGAGCTAATTTTAGATTCATCTTGCACATCATTTTTCATATTCTGCCAAAAATTACAACTCCTATGTAACTTTAAAAAGATTTTGAGGTCTTTGTGACTTTATTGGTTTATTTCTACTGTTTTCAAGTCTCTGCAACCAGCACTGCTAAGCAATCACGATATCCTCAATTTGATTAGATTAGCATAAAGTGGCATTGTGACACATATGACAAATAGATGCATTAGAGCACGTCATTTATTCCTTATCCTTTCCACTTGCCCAAACCAAACAAGTGATATACAGTACAGAGCACAACATGATTTTAAAGAAAGATTAGATTATCCAACCAAAAAAGAAGGAAAGGTCAACTACTAATTATTGATACAAGCAGCATGGATACCAAAAAATAATTATTAAAATGGTAATACAATTCTGTCAGGCATATATTTGTTACTCTCATTAGATTTATTCTAACATATTAATCAGTGAACAGAAAAACTTGTACATAGATTTCCTGGAAGCAAAGTTTCTTGTCCAATTTAAATCAGTAGCAAATTCTTATTCTGGAAGTCATGAACAATGTCCACTTTCCAGTATTGCCATATGTAACACAACCATCTCTAAACTCCAAAAATTTCATAAGGAATATTAAATTCCTCTCAGGGGAAAAAATACATTGTATTTCCTGAGAAAGCTGGAAAACAAGATGAGCAAAGTTCTAGATACAGTCATTAATAATAAGCTCACTAGAAAACATAACTACTCTTCACTAGTTCATTGTAAAATCTATTAAGCGTAATCTCCAGAAGTAATTGTTCTTATTGCACTTCATTGACAATGCAGACTATTGATTTTTCACACCTTCTATGATTCTTTCATTTGTATTCATGAAATGTCTATCAGCACACTCTAAATAAATTTGACAATATAGGCACTAAAACGAATAAATCGATGTGAAGAAACATTAATTTTGCATTATCCTTATTCGTCAGGCGAGCAAGCCATAAGGGTTGTAAATGAAGGTCAAAGGTTTTGAAATGGGTCAGAACCCTTGACCTCTAGACCAATACCATTCCCATTAAAAAAAGGTTATTTTAAAGTTTTAAGTAGGGGAATTTACTACCAGAAAGGTATCGTTTTTAAGGCACCAAAAGAAAGGCTCAATAACAACAGTCTTCCATTTAATTATAAAAAAGAATGCAAGAAACTAAAAAAGAAAATCCAACTAATATAGCACACACAATTTTAAGAAACTTCCTTAGGCTCTGGCTCTTTTCTAACCATAGAAACAGGAAATTCTCAGGTTCTTAACTATCTAAAATCACTTTGCCTTTAGGAATGCAGAATGCCCCAAACTGCTGACAACCAGGGTTGCTTTTTCAAATTTTTGTCAAATTTTTAGTACTTGTCAAATCAATTAGGAATGACAGGGTTTCAAAAGTATTTATCACTCATTTCATAACCTTTACACAAAAGGAAAAATTCTATTCATCCCAGAGGATTCAGCATGCCAACATGCAGAAATCAATCTGTTTCTATAACCTTAATATTTTATTGATCCTATTTCAACCTACCAGAATTACTGAGGCACACCACCCTCAAGGTTATGTAAATGCTCAATAGTAAGGTAAAGTAACACTTCGGTATATTATCTCTCCAACTGAATAGACACAATTACTATGATTTTTTTTTTCAATCAAAAGTCTTGCACATAATCTCTTTACCTAATACAATCTTAAATTTAAAGTCAAATTTGAAGTAAAATTTTAACTGTAAATTTCATTGTGTTCAAAGATAGCAATTTCTGACGATAGTGTAACTTAAACCTCACCTGAGAGCAAAGAAGCATCACCAGCTCCACAACTGAGCTGCTAGATTTCATGCACACAAGACCTACCAAAAGGAAAAAATGGTATAGATAAACGCATGATTATATACACCAGTTGTTAACACAAACTATTTTGAAGTGAAATAGACTAGAAACATCTTGACAATCAAAAGAAAGCTGAAATTCTCACACCACTTCCAGTTCAATTTTGTACTTTAGTAATAAAAGATAGGTGTGTATATGTGAGAAGAAGACCATAAATTCCATGCCTCAAACCTAAAGATTCAGCTAATAGTAATACATTACCTCCATTATCCACAGTTTCATAAATGTTTGTATGCCAAAATAATTAGAAGTGTGGTTAACATATGTTATATTAATCCAGTGTATCTACATTTTGCTATTTCTTGAAAGATTGGGTCATTATATATGCAGAGAAGGGAAACGGCTTTATGACCTTTGCTTTCTCCATTGCGCGTTCTCCTTTCAGCCTCCAGCTATCAATCAAGTTTCCATTTTGTTTCATGGCAGCAGACATCCCAAACACTCTTATTAGTACTTTGACCCTTAACCCCACACTAAACCTAAGCAGAAGTGCAAGCAGTAAGCTATTATATATTCTCAATTGTTTATAAACTAATTTGACTATTATTATTATTTGTATTCCCATTTTGCTTTGAGTGTCTATAACTCGGTTTTAGACCTAAAAATCGGGTTTGAGTGTTTATTTTTGCATAGGTAATTCATTCATGTCACAATATCTTTCCTGCTTTCTTGGTCATTCTTTTCATATGACAAGCTTCTGTGTATGTAATCTATACTATAGGTAAAATACTTTGAAACCAGAGTATCTTTTCTTTATCTTCTGATAAGAAATAAGTAACTGATAGGATATTTACTTCCCTGGCAAATAAACCATTTAAAAAAACCCTCTTTCCTGTTATTCTTATTAAATGAATGAAATAAATACATTCACAAGGTAGCTTCCATTAAAATTTTTATCAGCTAAAGTCATGCCCACGTGTATAATCAAATGTCGAATCCCATTATTTTCAGTCATCTAGAGGACAATTTATATGCTTCTTCCTGCCACTTCTTCTTACCCCAAAAGGTGAGCGACCTAAATTCCTACAATAACTTTAATGTCAGTGAAGTTTAATGAATTCTCTCTTTCACTATCAGCAGTTTTCAGTAAAAAAGTTGTCCAGCATTTGATACTCTATCTGTGATTTTGACAATGTTAACTGTATTTAGCACCATACGCAAGATGTCCTAATCCATGAAACAAGTAGTTTCCAAAATCTTCTTTTAAAAGAACCTCAATTCCTCAGGAAGCAACTAGATCTGTTAGTAGAAATGCAGTTCAAGTGGAAGCAATCAGCTACGAGCTTCTAACTTGGGAGCACTTCATTACTGGAAGCTGCAACAAGCTCTGGTCCCAATTCAGTTAACTGCTTTAACTGTATAACAATTACAATTTTCACTCTAAAAATCAGTGGGAAAAGCAATTTATATGATATAACCAAATTAGGAGAAAACTGAAATACTTGTGCTTGTTACTAAATTCACAGTTGTAAAATAAACATATTTTTTTTTAAATTGAGGACATTAGCATCTGAAATGCAGACCTGAGCCTTGTTTTTAAAAAAGAGAGAAATCCAACAGTAGAAAAAAACTCAGCCATCTCATGTTCAATCATTTTAAGCCAACACCATGAAAAGCCTTGATCATTGCTGTGCACCTGAATCTTCTTCTTCTAAGAAATACCAGAGAACTCTTCTCAATACTGACAACTTATTCCTCTTACCTCTCTAACTGCCTTCCTGTTAAAAATCAAAAAGGCAGAAGCAGATTCACATGCAAGAAATACATCATAACAAGTTCTGCAGACATAGTTCCCAAGAATCCTTGGGAACACAGTAAAAATGCAATGTTTTTGAACTTAACTACACTTTACACCTTAGTTGGTATTGAAATGTTGACCCTGACACTACTTTTTTTTTTAAGGTTCACAAAACACATTTCGTACACCAGCTTCTATGGGACAATTCACTGGAAGAGTTGGAAGACTATGGAGATGATAACAGTAGTTGGTCTACATAGTGAGAAAGAGAAAACTAAGTTGAGATGGAAGCAAAGATGAGTTGGTAATGGCAATGATCTTAGAACACCAACATCTGAAGGAACAGGAGGCAGTGAAATCCAGTGGACAGTACTGTGTGGGAAGAAAGCTTCTAAGGCAGAACCAGTAGAAAAAAACATAGAAATTTTGAGTCTCCAAAGTAAAACAAAGCACACACTAGAAGAACTTTAAATGAAGACTTACTTGTACCTTCTATCAGCAACTCCTGCCCATGGCTGCCCAATAGAGTCCGAGAAAGAAAAGGAGCAAAATCCACAAAAATCTCTCTCAGAAGTGGGGCAGCTTTTTCCAAAGCATGTTCAAGCCTGTCTGTAATACTAGTAGAGAGATAAACGTGATTAATAAAAGATGATGCTGAAATTTTGTAGAAAGGAGTACGTGTTTTGGCAATGGTTAAGTGATGCACATGTAGAAGAAGGAATCAATAATCTGATACATTTTCCCAAACCTTCATTGGGCATTGAACACCAGCAAAACAACATTCTTAAGTAATGAGGAATCAGAATTATTAACTGTAATATCAAAAATGTGAGCCACAGCACAGCTGTTCAGATGTTCAATTGAAGAAGTTACCTCATATTTGAAGCAGCATCTTCAGGCACTGAAGAAACTGTAGGGACAGATGGCAATTTTGAATTAGATGATCCCCTTCCTACAAGAGAAAGTAATAAGTAAGTGAACTATATAAGAGAACGTGCCAGGGGTTAGACAAAGACATCAAAGCCTCAAACACAACTTCTGAGAAACCATGGGTTTCAAATATGTGTGAGGACTAGGTAAACTCTTCCACCTTGTACCTCAAAATTTTTTTTGCTGTAGGACTCCTGTTTACTTGCATACGTATTCACCAGGTATGCCATGGCAGGCTTTGTAAATAGTGCTCTACCCAAACCAGAAATTATTCAAGGAAGTCTTGCCATTTGATTTGTGAAGGATGTCAAACTACACTGCAGTGATCACTTCTGGCCTTATAAGCCCCTTAAGAACCTTAAGCAGTGAATACAAATGACGTCTTACACCCTCAACGCTCCTGTAGTGTACTAATAAATACTAGAATAACCAACGTGTACTCATAAAAAGCTAAATGGTAACATTTTAAATCACCCCTTTTGGCTATTGGAAATGCTCATCCAATTTCAAGTGATTTGTACAGAAAATCCTTTATTTTCTGTCTAAAATTAAAACATATTTGTGTCAAAATGAAGCAGAACACAAAACAAGTGAGTATTTTCAACTGCCTGGCTCTGACAAACACAGCTATGATAAAATTCTCCATTGCACTGCCAGCATCATTAGCAAGATGGCAATGGTATAACCTCATTTATGAGTTATTAACTTTGCCACATCAGTTATTCAAAGGTTGATAGGGAAGACTGGGTCATTTATGTATCCCACGCTTACAAAAAAAAAAATGCAATTGTGTTATGTCAAATTGACAATACATGGCTCTCATCAGCAGAGTAGGAATCTCTAAATACTAAATTCTGCTGTTCAGTGTATTAAGAGAAATACAAACTCCATGCTGCAGTATGGATTGGTGTTAGCAATGATGAAGAGAGGATAAGAAAGACAGCTAGAGATTTCACAGATATTTGCTGCCAGGATAGGAATGGTGACTCACAAATCTCACACTGCATTCCAAACTGTAGAGAGGAATGAATCTTAGCAGACGGATTTCTGCACATTTCCCAAGAGCATGACTGCTCCTAGTCCATCTGCAAACCTATCTCTTTCCAACCTCAAACCCTGTCCTATTCCCTTTCCTCTCACCTCACCAGTTTTAGATTCTTATGCTGCTGGAAAGAGGGGAAGTCAAAAAAAAAAAAAGTAAAAAAAACCAAAAGCATGAAAGAAAACTTAATCCTTTCAGTTCTTACATGTACCTTAGCAAAGACATGACCTGTCTTAGAACTGTGACTATGGAAAAATTCCTAATCAGCCCTCATACTGAGCTTGAGTGAGCTAAGTTAAGTGCAATATGTCGGAAAATAAGCCACTGAGATCTTGAAATTACCTACCAAAATGTATCAACCGCAACTTTTCACAGTCTTTCTACTGGACCGTAGTGGAATAGATTTGTAAAAAGATGGCAGGGACAGATCCTGGAGATAAGTTTATTTTTCCAGTCAAATCTCAAAACTTCTGCTCCAAAACACGGGCAGACAGAGTTTCCCAGAAATGTTGGAGGGTTGGGATTTTTTTCCTGAGGAAAATGTTCTTCCCTAATCTTGCTTAAAAACACAGTATGGAAACCAATAAATTAAACTAATACAACAAAAGTTTTGCTCTTATTTCTTTTTTGTTTGTTTGTTTTTTACAATTAGGAAGTAGTTTTGTGAACGCATATGCCCTTCATAAACTCACCATGAAGCTCTTATTTTGACCTTTCTATGGGATAATAAAGTCAGAAAGAAATTCTTAGTGTGTATAAGATGAAAGACAAAAAAAAAGTGGGGAAACAAAGCTTTAGATGAAAGCAAGGTAGAATCTGAATCTTCTAGGCATTATTTCCTAAAAAAGGCAAATCAAAGATACATTTCTGAAAATTTCAATGGTGATGGCTCATTTCCATAAATATTTTCAATATTTTCATGGCTGTAATTCCACTTCTTTAAGATGTAATTTACATAGTCAAAGCACCAGAAAGAATTTCGGATACTCACAAAGTAAAAACAGTCAAATGATGTGCCAAAAATTAGAATAGGGCCTCCTGTACTGAAAAGCAAAAAAGAAGCCCACAGAAGGCAACAAGCCACAGAATTCAGCAGTTCCAAAGACTCCAGTTGTTTGCGGAGTCACAGTTATTCCTTTTCCTTTTTTTTTTTACACATATACAAATAGCCCCTGAAATATGTGCAACACCAATGAACTAAGAACTTAAAGCTGTTATTTCATTTTCAAGATAACCTTTGTATTTACATATTTACACTAGAATTCCCAATTTTCTCCCTAAACAGCCCAACAGTCCCCTTAAATCCCTCTAACTTGAAAACATTCTTAAATCCACATGCCCAGCAGCGGACTTAGGCATATACACTGTCATAAAGGGAAATCATCACACTGATCTGTGTAGTTCAACAGAAAGCAAAACTGAAATGGCAACCAAAGTCTTCAAAATAAGGAGATCCTCTCAACATGCAGAACTTCTTGTTATATAAATGGCTACATGCTTTTTACTACACACAAAATCTGACCAGTAATGCACTAAGTATTGGGTATGTTAGAAAGTCGATAGCATCTACAATTAAAATCCCACTACACTAAGTGACAGCAAAATCAAGGATCCCTTTACCAGTAAAAAAAATTAGATTTCAACAGTACAGTAGAATGCCTTTTACAATTAAATCAGATTAAAATAATTCAATGTAATAGTTAGGCCTCAAGCAAAATAACTAAAGGAAAAAATAAAAAATCCAAGGGAATCATCTGTAAGGACAATGAAATGGCATAACAGCCATTATAAGGCTAATAGAGAGACACATTCAAATTGGAGTAAGTTGGGGGTTTTGTTGTTTATTTTGTTGTTTATTTTGTTTTGTGGGATGTGGTGGGTTTTGGTATTTTGTTTGGTTTTGGGGTTTTTGTTTTGTCTTCTGTTTTTACACTCAAAAAATATGTCACATGCATTTCTGGCACTGGCAAAAATGATTAGAGTGGGAGGTAAATCACTGACAACACAGACAGGACAAATTATTTTCTTCTAGAAATCAAAACAAATTGTGCATAGTAGATTAGGTATAAATGTAAAACTCTTAAATTTTAAGTTAAAATCAACTTTCAATAGAGACATAACATAAAAAGCACTGATACTCTGACAACAGAAGGAGGCAGGAACCTATACAAACTGATGGTCTTTTTGAAGATTATGTAAGGATATTTATGGCCTGAATTTCTTCATGCTTATCATCACCTAAATCCACATTCCAAACTCTTTCACTAAAAGGGGTGAATCTCAGATTTATCACGGCTCAGAATTTCAGGGATTTTTTTTTAGATAGCATTATGCATAGTAATTCTTGCATTCAAATTTTGTTCTATGGAAGTAGTCTTTTACTTTAACTCAATAATGGCTGTTCTACTGTTTTTTCTGCTGCTAGTAAAAAAAAATAAAATACTTCAGTAGCATATTTTCAACCACAACACACATGTGGGTAAGTGCAGTAGCTACTTCAAACATGTGGAACTAAACTGACTTATCTCTTCCTTATCCTTTACTGATAAACTGGCTCCTTCAAACTGTCAGTTTTACAGACATTTGCAAGAACATAAAAGAAAATGCAAATAGATCATCTGTCTAGCACCCTTAGAGTGAAACTTTATTGTTTATTCAAGGTCCCCGAGGGTCTAAACAAATAATGTCTCCAGCAATAAAATACTGTTAAAGAAAATCCCTGTGCAATATCCTTATGCTTTTGCATATACACTTACAAAATATGCTGGGCCACATACAAGCAGTGTATGATACCCTAGCGGGATGGAGATGAGTTTAAAAAAAAAACAAACCCCAAAGCAACCACAGTTGAATTAAATACCCATACCTCTTAATTTTGTACAACAGACCTACCATACATAAATACACTGATGCCCTTTTTGAAAGGAGTATCTGGTAAAATAATGAGCTCATTCAAAAATACAGTTCCAACGCTGTAAGTGTACAGTGCAAGACTACCATGAAAGCTTTTACAAGCTAATACAAGGGATCTGTTACATGAACACCTCTGTAGCTTAAAGCAAAACAGATTTCATAGAACAACTGTGCACTCTCTAATGACAAGTTGCTTCACATAATTTTTATACTGAAGCAGTATTAAACCATTTCCATTGCATATCATTGGCATTAGAGATTTTTAAAACTCTCATTTCTCTTGCAAATAGTTACAGTAATCCACTTATTTTCTCAAACTACCTCTGCACTTGTGGTAACTCACTTCACGATCGCTTTTCTTACTTGAGCTTGTCTTATTTTATTGTGAGACTTCAAGATTATTTTCACCTGTGTACAAAAGTCAACAAATACCATTCATCTTAGCAAAACAAGCCAACTGTGGGAGAAAATTTACATTTTCCTATATGCAGGACTAGAATTCAGGAATCACAACTCCTATATTATCTCCTGTATACTGTTTACCCAAGCATTCTCCTCTTTCACCTCAGCCTTTGACATGGCCTTGTTTATGACTTAACACTTTGGGGAACAGCTCATGTCTCTACTCAGGAGAAGCAGAAATCCTCCTGGCGGCTCCTTGTGTCTGAGAGACACAACAAGTGAAGCTCGAAGAATCTGAAGAAAGAGGGGGAGGAGGCAGGCAACAGAAATTGAGTGGAATGTCTCAGCATTTTATACACCCAGTGTGTCAGTAAGGACAAGATGCAATTCATTCCTGCTTCCCACATACTTCTCATAGTCTATATTTGAACAAACTGAATAGCGAATGTCTCAAAATTGCATTCTTCAGAGTGAAGCACTAATAAAACACAGGTGAAATCCTTCAAGTACATAAATAGAGAAAATCAGAGCATTAGAGAAAGCAGTGGGAGAACAAACTGTAAAAGAGCCAAAAAAGCCAATACCACTTCAGAACATTCCAACTGTAACTGAAACACTTTAAGGGAAAACTAACTGACAAACAAAAATACAAGCATTCCATCAGCATATTCACAATAGCTTAGACAAATCCCCTGAGTTCTGCCAATCCAAACATCAGTCCTGCCTTTCCAATTGCCCTTCCTGGACACAGCATGTGTAAATTCTCTACATCAAATCTCACATTCTGTCTATAAGTTAGTCCAAGGAAGAAACAACTCTAGTAAATTCCTCCTCCTTAGATTACTGCTCGTAAATATGCTTTTCTGCTCTATACCACGCCCTGTAAGAGACAAGTGATTGTCTCAACATGGGCCACAAATGGGGCTTTATTTTCTCTAGTCACTTCCAAGACAGTTCAACAATTGGAATAGCAGTATCAGCAGATCAACAACCCTAAAATCAGCCATCAGTAACATACTGACAGGCAAGTTTAGACCACAAGGGGCACATTTGTATTCAGGAAAGGATTTTTGTGCTGTGAAATATTCTGTAGCTTGAATTAGTACAGGTAAAGAGACTTCTCCTGCAAAATGGCCAGACTGTCAGAGGTCAAAACGTGTTTTCACCCTCTTTCGAAGTATCAGAGGAACAGAGTGAACTTAGACGGCTATCTTTCCAAGTTGTCAACACTTTGTATTTGATAGGCCAGGACATGTCACATGCACTTGATATGAGCTTAGGACAATCTCAAGGGTCAAATATCTGAGATACTGACAGACCTCAAGCTACAGGCAAGATGCTAACTTCAGAAAGAAGCAGAAGGAGGCTGATGAATTCTGAGCACATGCAAGCAGCAGTGGAGGCACCTGGAACCACACACACTGACTAATATTTCAATACAGATCCTACCTTGACCAAGCAATGCTAACAGCACATTTATAGGTGGAAGGTGCCCACACACAACATAAAACTTATTCCCATATTATGCTTATGTACACATAAAACACTATCCCCTGCTGATTCATCTAGTTTCGATGTCTGTATTCCCATTTTAATGTCTGTATCCCCAATTCACGTCTGTTTTGGAGCAAATGGACTTGAGTCTCCACAGTAAAGCAGTACATGTTATTATGATTCTGTTTACTTGTCAATTTTTAAGACATATAAAACACGCATACAAAAAAAAAACCTTAAAAAAAAATTCTTTGACTTTAGGAAAAGTAGCTGAAATGTATTTTAAAATGCAGAAGTGATGATAAACAAATAGCCTTCATAAAAATGTTTATAAGTCCAAAATTAAAATTTACCATATAAATTCCTAGTCTCAGCACTTTTACAAAAAGGATTTAATTTGGGGATCTTTCTTAATTATAAAAGCAAACAGACTTATTATTGAGTCTTAGCTGAATAAAATAAGAACAATGTATTGATTCTTTACAGCATGAAAACAAAAATTAGTAAAAGAATGTGCCATTTGAACTGAGAGAAAATTAGATATATTATATTTTGGTTATATAGGAAGCTCATTTATTGCTACTTGTATCCTCAAATAAAAAATTAAAGGCTTTATAGAGATCATTATTTCAAACTTGAATGTCTGCATTTTACTGTAAACATAACTGTAAACCACTCCAACTCTGCAAAATTTTTGTTTCCTTGCCATTATTTTACTCAGAAAAAAAGGAACACTCTCACGTTTTAATCTCTTTAAGGCGTGATATCATTTATCCCTTTACTTTTTCTTTTAATTAATTAGACCGCCAGTCTAAACATGTCTACTATTTTTAATCCTGATTAGTTTCTTTTTATGCATATCAGTTTAGATTACTTGTCCAATTTTTGCCAAAACTCCCAGACATGCTGGAAGTCACACAGTTACAAACTACATCAGTATTGTTTATTGTCTGGATTTCTTATACATTCTACAGGCTCAGAAGCACATGTTTTTTTCTTCTATATGTTCTTAAAATGACTAAATATGAAAGTCAGTGTTCATCTGTAATTTTTCTATCAAAAGCTAGTGAATACCAACTTCAGAAATTTTAATAATTAAGCCCACATTTAACCTATATAAACCAGTGGAAGTTAAGGTAAGAAGTTAACAAAGTAGCAGTTATTTTAACCAGTTTCAATGTAGGCAAAGTTTTGTTATTTTTAATTACAGATTAGCTGCTCAGAGTAAATCCTTCCCAAAGAACTGTGAAATGTTTAAAGTCAGCAAATTTTCCTAGTCCAAACTTTACTCCTCAAGTAGTATAGTTCTACCTCCTGCAATTTCAGTAACAAAATGGATTCTTCCTTTTGCAAAGAATAAGAACTAGATTTCAATAGTTTCTCTTTTCAGTTACTGGGCTGGAAAAAACCCCATTTTTTTGTTTTCCCAAGAAATGCAATGAACAGTTGAAGATGGCAACAAATATCTTCCAGATTCACAAGTACTAGAGGCCATTGCAACAGCTTACATCTTTTTCCTCAGATTTTGCAATTTTAATGCAAGATCATAAAAATAGGAAGCAAGAAACTCAAACACTGAAAATAAAAGAAAAACCAATAACCAGTCATAAGTCGAGATTTCCTTAAGACGCAGATCAGTTCTAAGTTTTGACATTAAATTTTATCAGCTCAAACAACTTGTGACTCAAACACAGCTAAGTAGAAAAGCATGCCTTTGACACAGCGTATATGATTATACATCGTTTATCTCATACAGAACAACCAGAGAGACTAAGGGTTCAAAGGACCATTTGCTTATAACAACCTACTCAATTTTGTCCTCACAGAAAAAAACTGTGCAAAGCAATTAGTTCAGTATCAACATTGAATGTGACCTCAGGCTAAAGCTATTGGTAACACTTGTATATAATTTTCAGTCCTACTCACACTAATGGATATATCCTTGGACAAACAATCTATAGTTTATAAATAAGCTCAGATTTTGCATAACTAAAAATCTTTAGCAAGTCTTTAAAACACACTGTATAAATACAAGTTAATATAGTATGCCTGCTTTACAAAAACTGTTAGAAATCTTGAAATTACGACAAATATTGCTCAAACATTTGCATTTCTTTTGCCATATGAAGGCAAAAGGAAAACTCCCAAAAGTTTAGCAAAGCATTTTGGGTTTAATACAACAAACTTCAGTAAATGTTATTTACAAACAGATTTTTTTTTTTACATTAGTGTAGTTACAGCATTAAAACTAATAATGATAAAATTACCCGGGGGAATAAGGGGATAAGCTCTCAGAAAATACCAAAAAGTTAAATGCTTCTATTCATAAACTTACATAACATCACTGACAACAGTTTATCCTAGAGTCACATGTATTTTCCTGGAAAGTATCTGATACTGGTCTTTGTTAAGAGGCACAGATTCCAGGCAGGCCTGCAAGCCATTATGTGAGGGCATGTGACAAAGATATAGACAAAGTAGTATACAGGATATAAAGGGCTCAAAGGTCCTTTTTTCTTACTTGAAAACTTCAGACATGTTATACCACATATATCCAAGATATTAAAAATAAAAATATATAAGCATTAATAAATATGTAAAAATATATAAGTATATACACTTAGATTTTTATGTATATATATTTATTTATATTTATATATGTGTGTATTTTTATATATTTTTATATATATAAAAATATAAAATATGTACCTATATAAACATAGAAGTACAAATAAAATAGTAAAACACCATTTCCCAGATAATTGGTACATTTTTCCCTAAGAAAACATGACCAGCAATAAGTATCAATAGTCTTACTATAAGCAAGACTTATCTACAGACAGATATTATATATACACACACTAATCAGTATCACAACATAAGACAATAGATTACAATGTCTGGAATAAAATTTTTCTCATCTACAGTGTTCTGACATAGAGATAACTATTGAAAAACATCTCACCTTTACATAACACACAACAAAAAACACAGAACAAAACCATTTTCATTTGTATCCAGAGAAACAAGAGAAGAAGAGCTAGGATTTAGGTTGTTTAATCTACCCTTACTCACCAGGAGATTCTCCTGACAAATCAAGAGCTTGAGCCGAATCTAAAGAAGAAACCACACTGACAGCATTTGTAGGAATACCCATAGCAGCTGCAGAAGAAGAAAAGGTTGATTTCTTCGGTGGTACAACGACGCTCCTAAATGAAGACAAAATTTAGCAAATAAGCCTGTATGAAGGTTCTCACACCATGATCCTTGTCTACACATCTAGCATATGCACTTCCATGCCCTGCAGAAGTACCATTCCTTCCCTCTTTACTTTTTCCACCGTCTTTGGCAATCTACCGTAACCTGAAGGACGCTTCACTCTTGCTTAGTTTTTATGGCACACTTGAATGTCTCATCCGATTCCATAAAAACCAAGCACACAGTTAGAATATCAGCAGGATAAGTGACCTGCAAGTAGGTTTTATTTTCACGAAAGTTTCCTTAAGGTTTGGTTTTAAATTTTGGGAGATTACTAAGAAAAGATATCACAGTATTTAAAATGAAAACATTAAGGTCAATTATCAACACTGAAGGTTGCCTTGACAGGATACTACTTCTGATATTCTAATGCAGAACAGAAGACTAATCAAATGACATACTATAGATAAAAACATCCTAACACATACCTGTGTGCACAGACTAACATTCACACACCTGAAAAACACAGCTAAGGCATCAATTTAAGTATATCTTGTCAAACAAGTTTTACTTGTATAACAAATCAGAATGTTCTTTGGAGTTGAAGAGAGAATTTCCATCTTTCATACAAATAAGTGCCAGGCCTTACAGTCAGCATTAAAGATTCCATAGGAGGAAAAGATGCAAAGTGACAAGGTAGGCACAGAGATTTATCTCGCATGTTACTAAGACATCTATTTATGATATACCAATTTCAATTAAACTGTAGTACTTTATTCCAAATACCTAAAAGGCCTTGTTAAGCGTACATTGAAGGCACTTTTAATTGCAAGATAGCTCCATAAACATGCAAAAATCCAGCTAATGAGGTAAAGAGTACAGCTGATATATAATGCACTCCCACAGCAGCGCTTACTTTTAATTACCTGGTGTTAACCGTAAGCTGAAAGTCTTCAACATTCAATTTATTTAATTACGCCTTTTGTTGACAGTACTATAACTACACACTGAAAGTATTCCCTTAATAGCTTTAAAATATTCATTTTCTAAATAAAGCAACTTAAAAACTTGACCCAAATTCAGGTGCAATAATAACAACCAAAAAAGTTCTGCCTCCTAAAATAGTTCTTGCTACAATGGGAGAAAGGACTGTATTTGACTCCCTTCTTCAGACCAAAGGATGCCACAGAAGCTAGACCACGTCACTGATTAAATCAACCCTCCTTAATGGCAGGAGTAGGTAAGCACCATACTTGGAGGCAGCACATGTCATATCATTATAAGGGTGACTGCTAATGTTAACTATACACTAAAAAAATAGAAGCAGCAACACCTGAGCCCCAAATCAAGACACTGAGCTTAAACGATGAATTTTGCTCATGCCCTCATGACAGTTTCCATGAAACATGAACAATGCAATAAAAACATTCATATATTTAGACTGTCTTCTAAATTATAGCCACAATATCAATTAATTTTGTATCACTTGTGTATAAGAAGGGGTTCTCTTACTCCAGATTCTGTGACCTTCACTGTCTGGAAGTTGTCACTACTATTCTGTAACACACATTCAAATACATGGAAGAGGCTGGAAAATTATTATAAGTTTACTGGGTACGAGATGCACCTATACATAGTAAAGTTTTGGACATCTCTCCAACATTCATGATTCAGCACTGAAGCCCAGTGTGTTCCTTTACAGATTTTAAGTTCTTATATTGTATAGCTATCCGATTAGAGAAAGCCTAGTCAATAATATTTAACCTAAATCAAACAGACTTATTACAAAGACTTGGAATTCATAATATTTCCATTCATGTGGTCTTTATGAGATCTCAAGAGCATGAGCTGGAAATATTTCATTGCACATTCACTAAGTTACAAAAACAATTATCCTTTTGCTGTTAACTAAGACACACACAACTGTATTGGATGTAAGACAATATGGGAGGATGTTCAGTGACAAATTTTGGCACACATATAGATGACAAATGTGTACATATCGGTAGGGTCTGTTTAAAATGTATTGCTCATGCAATTTATTTTAAACTGGAAAATATAAGATTACCTTCAAGGTCAAAACAAATCTTCCAGAGAAGTTTCCAAGGCTTAAACTCAATCTGAATTCTCTCAAAACATCAGAATGACTGTGTCTTCCAAATAGCCCTAAATGCAGCTGATCCTACTCTTGGACTCTACTAGGCACCCATGGAACAATATTTTAAGTCTTAAGGGGCAAGCCAGATGCACACCTTAAAAAAAATATACATAAGTGGCTGAATTTCATCTAATCCTCCTTTCAGATGAAAATACAGAAACGATAATGCTGGAAGAATCAAGAAGGAATTTTAGAACAGGAGCGATCTTTAGCACTACTACAATAAGCCCCTCACAGGGCAAGTAACAGTACAGGAACTGCATGGGAGCAAGGACACCCCTGTACAGATGGAGCAGTTACCTTAACACCGCTTACGGGCAGCTGACAGTGAGTGGAGACAAAAGAAACCCCAGCTACAAGTGTCTTCCATTTTCTGTGCCGTTTCTGACACAACACTATATATTACCATTCCTTCCTGTAAACTTCTACTGACCTTCACTGTGCCTAACTGTAGCTGCACTGAGGGAGCAGTTTCAGCAAGTGGTCAGACTCTAGCTACCCAAGGAGAGGTGCATTCAAGCAAAGGGATTAGACTTTCTCCCACCCTGAGCAGCAACAGACAGCAGTAAATGACCACAATAGTACCCCTTTCGCCTTTTAGGATCTTTTGTAAGCCTTCTCACTTTCAAATCTGCAGAAGTCTGGGAAAACAAACACAGCTGCTACTCTCACCTTCAGTAACTTACTTGCCATGAGGTACATGAAAAAGGAATTATAGTCTAATAGTTCCACTTTAATTTTCACAATCTAGCAATGACACTCATTTTAAGGAAGATACTTGGATCACTAGCCCAAGGAAAATGGCACTAATACACAGTTGCAAAGTAGAGCTGTTAGGACGTGTGTTTTTTTAATTACCTAACATTGTTCTTTCTGCTTTGCTTCAAGGAATAAAAATGAATAAATACAGGTTTCTGACTTCAAAACACAGAAGAAAGTATGCTGCCTCATAAACACTACAGACACAGTCACCATGTGCTTTGAGCAAGAAACAGACTCTCACAAAGTGCTCTAAGAAACTTAGGTTATCATATCCAACTGAAAAAAAAGTTTTAGTTTTTAGCAACAAAAATAATAAAACCTCTACTTAATTTAAAACTAATCCCTGCATTTAAAGGTCATGTCAGATCTTGCTCCCCTCTGCTACAAGCTTGTTTAAGGACTCAGAGTGTAGATGATGCACCATAGCCAAAGACTTCTCTTGTGCTCTGTGACTATCCAGTATGATGAAAGGTAACAGTATAAGGCATGGAGAAATTGCTGCTTCACATTAAAAAAAAACCCCTTGAACCTTGGAATAAAGTGGAGGCTTTGAACAAATCACCATAAAGCTGTTTTCTAGCCTAAGACTTGTTCTGAGCATAATTTATTTTAGATAGTCATCTTCAACAGTCAACTGAAATTATTCTGAATTTTCCAATCAAAATAAAATAAACAGTATTTCTGGTGAGGAAAGAAGGTCCCTTTTCCTGACTGCTGTGTCAATCTGAAGTGCACGGCCAAAAGTAGCACTGGATATTGTCCAAAAACATGATGTAAAGAAACCCAAAACCTTGAATGTACTTGCTTTCTGTCTTCTGGTCAGTTGCCACAACTTTCTGATCCAAAAAAATCCTTGAAATAGTTGAATAGCAACAAACCAGAAGATTTGAGTAATTCCTTTATAGCTACACTGCATTGCTATTGCTGCAGTATTTGCAGTGTAATGTTTACTACTAGGCACGTCCTTCCAATCAAGTGTGCAAGTAGACAGTGTTATAGATGCAGGTTTTGTTTTAGGAGCTTCCATTATCAGGCCTTCTTCAAGGTATGAAAATACGGCTCAGTAATCACATACAGATTCATATTTACCATATACTGGAAAGCAAATTAAGACATTTGAAGCATAAACATTTAACATGTTTCTTCATTTACAAGCTGTAATACCTTCATTTTTCTTCTTTATATAGCAATATGAAATTTTCTCTGAAAATTTAGGTGGAAGGAGAACCATGTTCAAACAGAAATATTTGCTATTAAGCATCAATATTCCTTTGTGCTCTTCTCTCAAAAGATTATGTAAATGCTAATATAAATAAAATCAATGCTGCTGGCAAAAAGAATGTATAAGGCAGCAGAAAAATCAAGATTAAATACTGTAGTAAATATACTGTATGGAAAACATGGAGTGCTTTGCACATTATTAAATCAGTTAAATTTATCAGAAGTGTCTTAAAAATTAATGTGCTTTCAACTTATCTCAAGTAATGGGGCAGTTGCTTTTAAAGAGTACACAGATAATGCAGTCCTTTTTTGTAACTAGACTGATGAGTATTCCTTAAAAAGTTAAATATTGCTACACATGTGAATAAAATATTCATAAGTAAGTGGCCTTATAGTATATCTCCTTGGATCTACAAAAATGTTCATAAAACATCTGTAATCTTGCATTAATTTAATCAGAACAATGTACATTAAGCAACCTCACACATGGGTAGAGATGCATCACATGGAAGAAAATGGTCCATACATTTTACTCCCTAGAACTCACATTATCACACCATTTCAATTAACACTACACTTGGGGCTCACATTTGTAAATTATAACAACCAGTATCACAATATTCAGAAACTTGAGAAATAAAATAAAGTAGGAAAATTGCACAAAAATTATTCTTGAGGCATATTTTAAGCAGACCTCAAGCATTGTGGTAAAAATGGTAGTTTAGTTGCCTCATTTACATAACTGTATTAGATGTTTGCCTTTTTTTAATTTAAAATCAAGTATTTAAGGTTTAAAGTGGGAATTTACAACACGTGAACCGATAAACGTAGGTCAGGCATAGTGAGAACTAGCCACTATAAATACATCTTAGCCAGAAGGTCAGCGTGTTATTAGTCCCAATTATGCTGAAGTGTAAGAAGCCTTCGTGTTGCAGACAATTATTCACTGCTGAATGAGCACAGACCACTGAGCTGAACACTGACTTCCATCACAGACAAAGGCTCACACAATAATGAACTCTTCTGCCAAATTCCATAAGGATCTACTTATTGAAAGCTTTCTTGGTTTCAGATCACCGATTCTTCTGTTCAATACAAAGATACAAAATACTTAAATATATGTCCTAAATTTTAGTATATTTCCCTAAATCCTTATATATTTTTGAGGTTAGCAATTCTGCAATTAATTTTAAATACATTTCAAGTTACAAATTTTCCTGGGGTGTGAGTCAACTACTACTACTACAACATGGGCCAGGCCAAACTGATGACCTCACTATAATTTTAAAAATAATGTTCTAATTCCTCTTGACATACAGGAATTTATACAGTTTTAATTGCCAGCATTCCATTTTTTAGCACTGAACAGCAACACAAGTAACAGTTTGGCTGTTTCCCCTATGGGATAATGGTTTTTGTTCAAAATCAAAAGAAGGTAGTTTTGTTCCAGGCTACCAGAATGATGCCCACTGCAGGGCTCCCATGCAACGGGCAAAAGACCCATAAAGAGGATCAGAGACTTATTTTTACCTCTGCTTTGTGAGCGAGAAAACCAGCCTGCCATATCAGTGTCATTCTACAGACTCTGTTGTCTGTCTGCAGATAATACCCATTCTCTTATGTTCCCCCTTCAAATACCCAAAAAGAAAGGAAGAATAAGAGAGTCTCAAAACCATAAGAGATTAGAGAGATGGGGGAAAAAAGATGATAGAAAGAATACAATCAATTCTGCAAGAGAACTTTAAAACCATCTTGGCAGGGAGAAGACTTCAAACAGTTTCTCTCTTCAGCCTCTGCAGAATGCAAATTGTTGGTGCGCCATAAGAGCCACGTTGCTCATATACAGAATATGTGCCTTGATCTCCAGATCCCCCATTCTCATATTCTGCCTCTACCTGTACCTGTAAGTCTTAATGTAGTCAATGACGAGTTTGGTTTTTTTACACTTGAGGCCCAGATCAATGAAGCAAAAAAGGTATTCACTCCATATAAGAGAAGGACTTTGATTAAATTTAATGGTGATACCACAACCAGCCACTACAAAGGTAAAGGCTCACTAGCGACTGACAAAATGCATATAGGCTGAGGCACACAAAGCAGTTTATAGATGATGTTCCAAAAAGATAAACAAGCATATTAACATATCTGTTCTGTAAGTTACAGCTGAGCTGCAGATTTAAGCTCTATGATACAAAGCCATGATTTAACAGCCTATATTCCTCTGAACCCTCAGCATCAGCTTCCTACGATGACATGATTATTGAATGTTTCCACAAAAAGCAGTGGAAGCCAGGGGAGACCCAGGTTTTATTTTAAGTTGCACAGTAAAAATGGAGAGTGATAAGTTACGGGTTTTATTAGACTAACTGAAGAGAAACACAATCTCTCTTCTTCATCCTAAGTTTTGGTTATTTTTATTTCTGTTTTATTTAAATTTGCTTGCATTAGACGTCCCTCCCCCAACCCATTTTCTACAAGGTTGTTGTTTCAGGACACACTGAAAACGGAACATTAATTCATGTCCCTATGGGACTTGGGAAAAAGCCAATGCAAGTCTTGAACTTTATCATCATATACCCCTGGCACCCACTAATCACAAGATTGCATCTTCACATAAGATAAGGGGAAGATTTTTGGCATGGGAAGGAACACATACACCTAGTTGTTTGCAAAGTCTTGCAACCTGGCAGCCTTTCAGTAAGGTTTCACTCACACAGCTGTTACTGTATACTCTCCAGCTATGGCTGGGAAGTTGATAATCCTTAAGATATGAGGAGAGTTTTGATTTCTGACACAGCATTCCTGAGATAAATGCAGGATCAGAGAGATGCTTTGAAATTCCCAGAGATATCCCACTAGTAAGCTGCTACATGGGAACAACTTCTAACAAAGCATCTTTAAGGGAAAAAAAAAGTTAAATCATAGAATTTGTGTTTGTTACCAAACTGGACAGAAAATAGGAGAGTGACCCAAAGTTTGCTTTTCCAATCTTTCCCAATGTAGCTTAGTATTTTTGTCTGTTACAGAGATAAGAGCTATAAGAGCTACTGTTTCCAACTCCATTACAGTTTCTTCTAAAAAGGTTTTTTTTTCCCTGGTACAACTTCCCACTGTTGTCACCGAGTGTCATTTCAGAGCATAAACTTGTATTTTAAGTGAAGTTGAACTATATAAAGACACAGGCACCTTCAAGCAGTCATGAAACTTTCTTATCTACATAATTTTGAATATAAATCTTTCATATACACAGTTATTCTGTCTCTCTGATTAACTGATTTTATCAGCTAATTAGCAACATGCCTTATCATGGATCAACATGTTTACCATAGATGCAAGGTTGTGCATGTCACTACCAGATGATAATTGATTAGATGGAAGACTCCTACACCAATAAGTACACTTATGTCTACCTGACATACCCACAAAAGGGAGGAAACGAAAAACTAAGCCACCTAGAAGCACAGAGCCGCTGCCATACCGAGGTCATGTGCAACTGCTAAGGGACAAAATATTTTATAGTAGTTCATGATCTTTCCCTCATACATTTAGCTCCACCCAATAAACACAAAGTCATACGAAACTAATACCCCCCAAGGTATCCCTGTGGAACAGTCCAGACAGCTACATAAACCTCTACAAAACCCATCGCCCTCTGCTCTTCTAGTCACTGTGCTGCCCACTGCATTAGTCTGCGCAAGCCTTGCACTCCTCTGCATATATTCCTTCATCAGACAAGCTTCTTTTCAGTATCTCATACAGTAATTGTATCTCAAGGTTAAGTGAGAGAGTGTTAGTTGTAGTTACAAATGGCTTGCCTTTCAGAGGTGAGAAAAGGAGAGAAAAGCCCATTCAGGACAGAGTGGCACTGGAAAAGTATAAGGGCAAAACAGCAAGTAGTTCAGATTTTCAGTGACTTGCTCTACAAAATACACCGCAATTTAAGGTGTTTCTCCTTTGTTATTTCAGTTACTTTGTAACTCTACAGAAAAAAAAAAAGAACATAGAACCACAAGTCCTTATGCTATTTCATGTCAACCGTCCACATGCTGTTAAAATCAACAACAGGCTTCATCAGGAAGTGCTGAAAGCACTTAGGCAGCAGTAGGAAGAGAGGGGTGACAAGTTGTAATTTGAATGGTGCCTCTCTTCTTCCAGTTTCTCCCCCTCTACACCCATCCTCCTACTACTCCCATAACAAGGTCGTCTGTTTAGCACCACAAACAGAACACACAATTTACTTTGGGATGAGAGCAAAGGGGACAAATGCTAACACAGACCATCTGTGTTTAACCTAGCTAGAAAATCATCACCATCTCTTCCCTCACCAGTGATACAGCAATCTGACCTGAGAAGATGTGACAGCAGCATCCATACTCTGACAGAGCTACACTCCTTTCTTTGGGCCACCTAAACTGGCTAGTTTAAGCAAGGCAGCTGTAGCCTGCAAACATCAGAGCCAGAGCAAGTTCAGCAATAAGCAGAGGATCATATACTGGTACAGTAACAAGGAATCCCTTTGCAGCAGACCGACTGCAGGATTTCTGGAAATAGCCAAGGCTTTTCCAGAGGCAGAAATGCAAATGTTAAGGGATTCTTTCTTCTCTTCTTTGTTTCCGTTGGTATTTTGGGGAATCCTGGAGGAGTAAAAGTTAGTAAGCATAGTAATTGAAATGTTGTCTAATTGAAATGTTGTCTAATATACTAGGGAAAAGATAAGGAGCTAATGCGACTGAGATGTAGGGGACACTAAAATTTATTACGAGGAAAGAGAGTCTTTAATCTAAGAAGAAAAGAAAGATAAACAAAGGAGGAGTGCCCCATTTTAAATCCAACACCACATTTAAATTAAATCCAACACAGCAGTGTGCCCAGGTGGCCAAGAAGCCAAATGGCACCCTGGCTTGTATCGGAATTGGCATGACCAGCAGGTCCAGGGAGGCTATTCTCCCTCTGTACTCAGCACTGGTGAGACCACTCCTTGAATCCTGTGTTCAGTTCTGGGCCCCTCATCACAAGAAGGATGTTGAGGCTCTGGAGCGAGTCCAGAGAAGAGCCACAAAGCTGGTGAAGGGGGCTGGAGAACAGGCCTTATGAGGGATGGCTGAGAGAGCTGGGGTTGTTTAGCCTGGAGAAGAGGAGGTTGAGAGGAGACCTCACTGCTCTCCATAACTACCTGAAAGGAGGTTGTAGAGAGGAGGGTGATGGCCTCTTCTCCCAAGTGACAGGGGACACGACAAGAGGAAATGGCCTCAAGCTCCACCAGGGGAGGTTTAGGCTGGACATTAGGAAAAAATTCTTCACAGAAAGGGTCATTGAGCACTGGAACAGGCTGCCCAGGGAGGTGGTTGATTCACCTTCCCTGGAGGTGTTTAAGGCACAGGTGGACAACGTGCTAAGGGGCCTGGTTTAGTGTTCGATAGGAATGGTTGGACTCGATGATCCAGTGGGTCTTTTCCAACCTGGTTATTCTATGATTCTATGATTTGAAAAAGGCAGATATTTATTAAAATGAAACAAAATTTTAAAAGCTATTGTAACAACAAAGCAAATCTAACAGCTACTGAGTGAAGCCTGAAAGATGTAAAGTAGGACTTTAGCACCAAAGGCAGAACACAAATGCATTTTTGTAAATGATTATGGGAGTATCCTATAGGTCAAAGGACATCTAGATCATTACTTCACTGTTTTCCATCTAGTTATAACTATTGTATTATTAAACCAGTATTCTTTTGCAGGTCTACAGTAACAGAAGCTACATACAACAGATCAATACACAAGCTAATCTATACATCATTACATTAAGTTATTTAATGTCCATTTTCTTTCCTGAGTCCTTTCAAATTGAGTAAATATGCATAGTACAACAGTCCTCACCTGCAAGTGTTGCAGTTAGTAACAGGAGGATAGGAAAGATAAAAGAACAGCTTAAATCCTTAATTTT
The DNA here is from genome assembly GCA_033558105.1 of Coccyzus lansbergi. Classification (NCBI taxonomy): domain Eukaryota; kingdom Metazoa; phylum Chordata; class Aves; order Cuculiformes; family Coccyzidae; genus Coccyzus; species Coccyzus lansbergi. The sequence goes on from JAUMJK010001132.1 coordinate 1,227,214, forward strand.
TTCTTTTACTCTTGCAGCCATTTCTAGGCAATGTATTGGCTCCCTTACCATACTGTTTCTGAGCTGTAACATACACTGAGGCAGAAAAGCTAACTCTTATAAAGAGGTGCTGGCTTCAAGTCCCCTAAATATAACCTAATCACCAGTCATTTCCACAATGTTTTGCTGCATAACATAGCATCCCATGAGTTGCAGAGCTACCTTCATGATGAACTTATGTGATGTTGGTAGATTTTGTAGTCAAAGGTTCTACTTGAAAATCCAAGTGTCTTGACTATATTAAACGCCAGATGACACTGTAACATGAGATCTAGTGAACCAAAATATAAATTTTTCTGTTCCTAATAGATATCTTAAGTAAAATGAAACTGCCCAAGTACTTCAGAAATTACATTACCTGTCAAAGGAATGGAACTGTACAGGCTGTTCAGCAGCTCCATTGCCAAGGACTCCAAGGAAGGTGGGAGGCAGAAGAGCAGCATCCACTGCAGCCCCATCAGCTGGTGTGCTCACCAAGCTCCTCAGGATGTCCTTTACGTTGACATTTTTTGCAGATGGTACAGAAGTTGTAGGTTTACTATCCTCAGTTCCTCTCTCACTCATACCCTCCTGAGACTTATTTACTTCTAATGAGAGGGTGCACAGTACTTCACTGATTGCATCTGGACCTGCACTAACATTCAGAGGTCCTGCTTCAGCAACACTACCAGAACCATTCGTTTGCCCTGCAGCTGGTTCCTCCCCAAGACTAGAACCTCTTCTTCGTGTGGATGCTGTACTTCCTGAATCTTCTGTGGAGGCTGAAGCATCAAAAGTAGCAGATGGGTTTTTCACATCTGTTCATAACAAAATTAGAAAACACATTTAAAGTTCGTTATTAACAGAATTGTATTCACGACATTGTTCCTAAAGAAGTAACACCAATAGCTGACAAGTGAAATGACACAGCTGTATTTCCTCTTGCCAACTTAGAGGTTAATATTATCTATAAGCATTTAGTAGTAAACTTAGAAATTAAAAGGAAATTTTTCTGTTCTGAGAAGCCTTAGCAAGTTATAGTATTCAAAAACTGAGACAAGGAAATAGAAGATACAGACTCAACAGTCAAAGAATTAAAAATTAATTGAGGAGGTTTAAGAAGTCTTGTCATGGAAACAAAAAGCTGCCACTCTATGCCTTTGCATTCTTAAACCTTACACCAAACAGCAATGTATCAGGAACAGGCATTTGAGAATACTTAGCTACTTCAGTGAGACTAAGCACCACTACACTGCAAACACAACCTATGGATTAGGTGGTTCTTAGATCAGAAAAAAAAAAAATCACAAAAATACAGCAGCAACTTGAACACTATAATTTCGTTTAAGTGGTTACGATGCCCATATTTCTATACAATTGTACACAAACGTCTACAGAATTTTAAGATGCATAAGCCATATTATTTCATTCAGCCAAATAATTAACAGTTCACCTGTTGCAGGAGTTTCATTATTTTCATTCTCCAATTCCTTGAACGATTGGCTATGGTTTGGTGGTCGCCTTTCATTCTGGGGTTCCAGTATATCTCTGTATTTTGAAACCATGAGCACAGAAATAAAATACACAACAGCCAAAGCCAAGAACTGAGCCTGTTTACTATCCTCCTGTAAAAAAAAAAAGGACACATATACAGATTTTTACATAACAATTTCAGCAGCATGTTTATTTTGCTGTAAAGTATGCCCAGCGCTACCATAAACAGACCAGGAGTAAGCTGATATGTCAACAATGGAAGAACAATATTCTCCAGTCACAGTTTGTCTCACCTATTAAGCTAGGGAATATAGCAATTGTATTCAAGTGGTACTAATCCTTTAGGGTTTTATTTATCAATATGTCAACTTTGACTAAGGTTGTGTGTTTTGACTACATGCTTCAAATTAGTGCAAGGACTAGGTCCCCTTTATTTATTTACAGGTGTTTCCTGTATGTAGTTTCCTTAAAAGTGCCAAGATATTAACAGCACTTGCTGTGAAATACAACCAGGCAAGAGTACTCAAAACCATAAAAGCATTTATAAACTACTACATATTAATGAAGGAAGTGGAACAAATTCAAGAATCCATGTTACAGTTCTATTTCATCATCCGATTGTCAAGATGGATGTACTCTACTATGTACAATTTAAACAAGAACTGGCAAATATGCATTTGTGTTACACTTTATGAAGTGATTTTAAGAAAATCTTAACAACTAATCTTAATGTGAACTATGCCAGGTACCTGCCCAGAGTACTCCGTCAGTCCGAGTGGAACACAGGAAAGACCTGTGTTCCAGATCTGACTGGACAGCCCATCCCCTCTGACTGTCAAAGGAAGAAAAGCTTTGTATGCCTTGGAATCAGAGGAGAGGTGAATATTTGGATCCTCACTGACCAGCTGCAAGAGAAAGGGTGTTTGGAGTTTTCTTTTTCCCTCCTTTACATAAGGGCTCAGGCAGGATTCAGTTTTCCCTCTGAACAGTTCAAGAAATTAAGTTACACCATAAAGCTCATTTTATTATAGCTGTGGTGCCTACTGAAGCTCCACATTCCATGAAGAGTTCTTTAACAAGCTACACTTGGTTTATGTGAAGTTCCCTACTAAGAGTTTGACAACATAGGTGAATCCAGTCTGTTAAAGTGAAGAAACAACGTGTATTCCCCTTAGCTCAAACTAAATCCTTAATTTTCCTTGAACAAGACAAAAATAACGGGTTAGCATTAGGTAAGTCCCCTACAATGGTAAGGACTATAAAGAATTTTCTTGCTAGATTAATTTTTGCCAGGGAGTTTCCAACTTAATAGAGTTGTGATCCACTGAATTAGCACTACCTCTTCCTCATTTTTAATTCTATGTTTTTAGAACTCCTTGAAATAAAGCTCATATACTATTGTAAGTAATACTACCAGTGGTTAAGTGGAATCCACCTGAGTTCCTCCTATACAGGTTCAAATCATGCCAATTACAATTCTATCTGCTGAATACAATGTAAGAAACTATGCAAATCAAATGAATTACTGAGACACAAGTTCAAGCACCTCAGATAAAAACTATTCCAACACTTCCATCTCTTCAAGTCTCCTTTTTTCCACCTCTAGTCTACTTTTCCTCCACAGCTCAACACAGTATCCAAAAAGCAGAGTTACTGCATTATTTTACATTTATTTGTGAAACAGAAAACCTGGTGGACTAGATAAGAGGTAAAAAAAATGTGTGCGTTGGGTTTTTTAAAAGAAAAAATGAGTACAAAGAATGCGTTTGATTTTGAAGAATGCATCGTTAGGATTGTTTTAATTGCCACAAGTATAGAAGATTCACTTTCTGCTACTCTTTTGCACACTGCTACTAAGGTAGGGGTTGAAAGAAGCTTGTATCAATCAATAACTGTTGTAAAGAAAAAAACCAAAGATCCTTCACTGTATAAATCATTATACTTGCTAAATAGTCCAATTATTGCAAAATAAGTTCTGGTGTCCAAGCTTGCAGCCACCAATGGCTCATAACCATTATAACTGCTGTATTTGCTTACAGAGGATTTTTTTAAGTAATCAATCTCAATTTCCTCAATATCGGTTGTATAGTTGCTGACATAGTGCAAAGATATTTTTAGTCAATTCAAGACTTAAAAAAAAAGCATATTTACAGCACACACGCACACAAATTGGTTCCTCTGAGGGGAACTAAAAGAATTAGGAGATGACCTCTTCTTTCTAATTAGCTAGAAAGATAATAATTTTTCAAGAAGTATACATAAACATCTTTATGATACATAGTATATATAAACAGTTTGTCAACGTACAGCATGTGAAAGTATATATTTGTATTAAACACAACAGGCAGAATTCCAGAGAGTCAGTTCTTAGTAACATAACAAAGAGCCTGGTCAGCATGCAGTCATTTTCATCTTTCCCTCTTTCTCATCCCTAACACTACACCAGCTGCAGAGTATTATGTATTTCTAATTAGTGTGAATAGTATTTGGGTTTTGCAAATTCAATTTAGCCAGACCACATAACAATCAGCAAGCGTTCAGCAGATATATGCAGAAATTTAGTTACAAAGAAAACAATTATTTAGAACTTACTATATCTCTGAACACTACTGCTCGAAGTCGATTGATATCCATATCCTGCAGAAGTCTGTCATGGTCTCGTATTGGAGAAATGCCACCAGTCACCATGTCCAATGGACTCTATTAAAAAAGGCAATTAATTCAGATTCTCTTCTTGAAAGCTTTCTACCGAGAAACACTAAATGTGGGAAAAATCACCCACTGTACACCAAATTGTCATAATTAGAGCACAAAGATCAGATATTCATTTCATCTTAAAAGGGAAAAAAATCTGGTAAATTCTTGTGACAGATATATTTCACTGTGGAAGATTAAATACATAAGTGTTAATTTCACATCTTGAAAAACCTACTTCAGGATTTCCAGTGTACGCATCTTTCAGTTTTCTTAAAGTATCAGCAGTGTAGGTATAAATTTTAAAACTTATCACTCTGAATAGAGTAATAATTATTGATTTTTGTGTTCCTGAATGTGGTCTTGTACTTGCCTTTGCTGCAGATTTTCCCGTTCCTGTAAAGCCCTGCGCTGTTTTTTGGTTCTTCCCAGTGTCTCCAATAGGCTTCATCTGTGTGTGCTGCTGACACTCCAAGCAATTTCTTACTGCTACTGCACATACTTGAAGGGAAAAAATATGTTGAGAATTACTCCAGGAAATAGTATTGTTTATATCCCTTACAGAGATGTACAATACATTTCTGGGTTTCACTTAAACCTAAAAGTTTAAGCATATCATTAAAATGATATTTTGCTTCCCTAAATTTTAAACGGTTGCAAACCAAAAGTCTTTAATAATTTATACCTAACAATTAATACTAAACTATTAGAACACGTACACTATAGCTAATGGATATTCCAAAGTAAGTTAGCATCCCTCACTGAAATCTTACCATGCAGGGAGGGTGAAGATAGTTAAATTTCACAGACTAACAAGGAAGAAACAGAAGTGATACAGCAAAAGAAATTACATTGTTGACTTCACAACATCACAATGGTCTCTTACTCTTGGACTAAATCTACACAATTTTTTTTTTTTAGCTTCACAACTGTGCCTGTTTCACCTTCTGATACTAATTTCAAAGGAAAAAAGAACTACCCCACCTCTATACCTGTTTGCATCCCATAAATCTTGTTCTACCTGCACAAAGTTTTAATTGCCTAGAAAGGGAGAGGAAGGCTAATTACTGTTAAGGCTCTGAGCTGCTCTGACACTCATACAAATTAAACTTTTCATTACAAAAATTCTTAGAGCATGCAACTAGCATGAATGCTCTCCTCCTGTATTAACTGTACCCAGTTATGATCTTGTACATCCACATTTTCCTTAATTTTTTTAGGTAATGATCACTTTCAGCCCAGTTTGATGCAAACATACTATAATACTGGACAAGATGACAGTGCAATTTGAACGATTCTCTTTAGAAATTGACATCTCTACTTTCCATCATACCTTCGAGTACTGACCTCAAGATTTAAACCTCTTTCCCACATATTGTAAAAGTTCATCTTTTTTTTTTTTTTTTACGTATAGTTTAAGATTTCTTATTGACTGAACTATATGCTCAGTCTTGACTACTTGGGGAACTTTGGTAAAAAATACATCTTCATGGATAAAATGAAAAAAAGCATGCACAACAGTCAGGCTATCAAACTTAGTCATTTATCTTCTTTAAACATTTTGAAGATGAAAAGCCACATACATGCATTGCAGGATACGGTGAAAGTAAAATAGAAAATTATCTCAATGCTTCTTTGACTATATTTAATCTTGATTTAGCAAAAAGGGGACGGGAAAAAAAAAAAAAATAACAACTGCTAACTATTTAGCAACAGCAAGTTTCTATGCTCATTAAGTGGTTTTATTTGCTTACCCAGACGAAGACACTGCCGCAGAACTCCTCCAGATGACATATTTTTCTCAGACTCAATCTCAGTGAAACCAAGAGAGCTTGCAAAAATTAGCACATCTACAAGGTTGATTAATCTCTGGAGAAATGTTAAAGATGCTTCTACTGAAAGTCCTTGAGTTGGCTCAATATTCTCCAATTCATGCTGCACAGAGAAAAATTGAAAACAATATTTACTTCCTCATAGAGATGATACTCCTACAATTCAAATGATGAAAGATGTATGCCTGAAGTTCATTTTTACTCACATTCAGGAGAAGTAATCAGTCCTATTCTATGAACAATCATTAATATTGGGATTTAATCCCATTCTAGACTACTGTGGGACAATGAAGCCAGGCAACTTCTTATATCTTCAGGCAAAGACGGCATGCATCCAATTCATTTTAGAAAAAGCATGGAGGTGGGCAAAGGCAAGGAAGAGATGCTTGTAGAAATATTCTACACACTTTCCAGTTTCCCAAGAGGACAGATATAATAGTTAATACACTGCATAAGGAAAGACACCCTCCCAGAAAAGGGTAATTTTCAAATAAAACCGAAATTCCTTACAGTAGCGGATGTGGCAGCAGAAAGCAAGGGCAATATACCACCACAAGCCATAATCATGTTGTCCATCACTTGAGAGATGAGGTGAATTGTGTTGTGCACAAATATGACATTGTCACTGCTATTCACGAAGTCCATCACAGTTTTTGTAGAATGGCTGTCCGAAAAGAAACAGCTTTACTTTTGTGGCACTTTAGCATCTTCATGCTTTCATAAAACTAAAACCAGACAGTTAGCAGTGGGGCAGCAAATATCACATAGCCATAAGTGTCAACTGATGTACCTTAATCTAAATCAGATACTAACTTTCCTATCTGTTCTTAATGCTCTCCAGATCATAGTTTGGTTAAAAAAAAAAAATCAAGACAAGTGTTAATCTTTATTTGGATAAAGACACATGACAGGCTGGTGTATGATCACTTGCTACAGCAGAAGTCACTGTATTGGGCAATACAATAAAGTTTCCTGAAAATGACAACTAGATTTCAACTTGAATCTTTGGAAAAATTAACCAAATACTAAGGACTTCTCAGAGAAAAAAGATAAACAACACAAACTCAAATGCTTTCAAACATGAACACAGATATTTTAAAAAAGAACAAACTAAAACTGTATTTTAAATTAACCTCTCAGGACACCATTAGAAAAACTATCACATCCTGAAAAATATAGTCAGATAAAAATTCACATCAGTTTAAATTCGTTTAATCACTTATATAGTCTATTTGTTCATTCTTACATTTCTTTTTACTCGGTCAGAACAGCTATATGGTTCAATTTAAATCTGACGTTCACAATTACGTGGTAATAACAGACATCACTCTTACTTAAGTTATTAAACCTTAAAACTAAAATGCAAAATTACCACTGTTTTCCAAGTTTCCCTTTTTTATTTATTAAAATTTATTTTCATGATTGCACTCTAGATCCCTGTTACAAGATATTTTTTAAATGTATAGAACATCTCTATGTTCACAGAACACTATCAAAGCAGCAATGTGATATATCTAAACGCAGAAGTAATAAATACTATTTGGGATAGATTTTTTGTCCATATTTAGATATATTTAGATGCAGGCCCTTACATAGATCAGGGCTATGAAAATCATAGTCCAACGAAAATCAGTATGACAGCCATTGACTTAAATGCAGCAAGATTTCAGCTAAAATCCATGTGCAGTCCCTCGATCAACACACATTTATGTGTGTAAAGACTCAAGAAAGCTGAGAATATTTGGCTACAGGTCATAAAATAAGTAAGGTACCAAGTGATTTAAGTACCACATATGCAAAATTGGAAGTCAAACAACAACTCTTACGTGGTTACAAAAAAAATCTCTATCTAATTATAACTGAAATGCCACTATATCATTCCATATAAAGCACAGAAATTTACCTTCTCCACATCTGTATATCTGTTTCTATGGAAAACAGTAAGTCTGTAAGCAAGCGCTGATGCATTAGTGACCACTTAAACTCAGGAATACGGAACACAGTTGACCTAGAGTCTCTTTTCAGCCCATCTGATGTAGCAGCTAGCTCCTGTCCTGAAGAATCTTGCTGCCTTGAGGTCTGAATACAGTTTGCATTCAAAAAAAAAAAAAAAAAAAAAAACACATTCTGGTTATCAGCTTCCAAGGCATTCACTGAAATGCATTTAATAGACCTGAGATTTCAGACATTCAACAAGTTTAGACTGTGTAGATGATCACAAGCAAAGCTAAAACTATTACGCAAATGCTATTTACTGCATTTACCAAACCTACAAACTAGTCTACAGCTGTGCTACCACATCTGTCAGTCTAGGCATACACAAGCAGTTAACCCAACCTTACCCCAGGGGGAGTATATGCTGCTGCAGGCAGTGGTTTTCCTCCTTTAAGGAAGAATGGTGCAGAATGAAGAGCATCCACTATCAGGTATGTCTGCAGAAGGGAAGTACTCAGATACATGACTATTTAACCATGAAAAGATGAGTTACAAACTGAAGACTAGAGGGGTGGAGCACTGCAGGATGCAACAGAAGCCCAGTTCTAAATTACACTTGCACAAAAAAGGGGTAGGCTGACCTGATGGAGCAACGTTCCTATCAAATATTATGCTTTCGAAGAGATATATGTATTTTTTGTGTGTACCTCACGCAAAGTAGCCAGCATAAAAAAATGCACAAATGTTTCTTTCAGTTCTTCAAACTTAAGAACAGAAGTATCAACACATATGAAGTATCCCTCTAGCCAAATAGTCAAGTCTCCATCAGCATCCATTAGCGGGTGTACAAAGGATAAAAACATAGCGATTTCTCAGTACACAAATCAGTAAGTATTAGGGCTATTTAATCAAGGGTCAAAGTAGATAAGTCACAAAATACACCCACACACATCAGAATCCCCAAAATGTGTATGGTCACTCTTTTTCAAAAATCTCATAAATTTAAGGATTTCCATTTATTTTTAAACTAGACAGATAAGGACATGTAGAATTTACCTCAGGTATGGATCTGGGGGGCGGAGGTGGTTCTAGACACGTATTAGCTTTCAGTTCCAGCTTTTCTGTATCTGATGCAACACTAGAAACATCAAGCTTGGCGATTCTTTTCTCAGATGCTCCAGCAGGCTCTGACAAGCGAGCATTCACATTTTCTTTAGTTGTTTTGGTTTCACCAAAAGGAATCTTTTCTTCCTCTGGCTTCTTTTTCCCTTCTAAATCCGGCTGAGTTGCTACTTCTTGAATTGCAGAACTCACTGTTTCTGGTGAAGAGGTCTGTTCTTGTTTTATCTCATCCACACCTTGAGTATCTTCAGATTTTACAAGCACAGATCCAGGTTGCTTGTCTATTCCTTTTTCCTGCTTTGTCACTTCACTTTCATTAGAGCTACATTCCTTGTTCATTTCTTCAAACTCTTCTGAAGGTAAAGGAATACTGCTTTCCTCTTTCAAATCAACAAAGTCATCTTCTTCTTCCACCTCTACTGTTAATTTTTCCAGTCTTTCTGGACTTTCAGGAGTTTCTCCTTCCAAAGTAGTTTGCATTGCTAAAGAAGCAGCAGTGACAGCTACTGTTTCCTCCATAGGCTCATCAGCTTTGCTCAAAGAATCTTCAATTGCTTCAGCTATTCCAGTACTAATTTCTGAAACACTGGGCTTCACTGCTTCTGGTTCTAGAGACAATTCCACACAAGATGCTGCTTTTAAATCCTGTGCAGTCTCCCTGTCTTCCTCCTCTAGCTCCTCCCCATGGTTAGACACTGAATAATTTTGCTGGTCACCATCTAATGAGGTAATTGTCTCTTTTTTTTCAGTACTGCACTCCATACCATCATCAATAACACTGGAAGGAGCAGTAACACCTCCTTTTAACTCCAAATCTTGTTGCTGTCCCCTGGTTTCAACTTCTTTGCTAACTCCAGAGATTGTTCTAATTGGAGCTGAAGAAGATATTCCACTTCCTTCACCTCCTCTCCCTTGGTACTCCCTGTACATTTGAGAAAGACTCTCTTTGTGCATTTCAAAAGTTACCTAAAAGAACAGAGTTGAAAGTACATTAAAAATTATATATTAATGACTATTTTTTTCTTTGAAAAAAAGACCCAAAATCATTGCTCAAATCACAGTTATATTACAAATTAATATTGGATTCTGTTCTCATGATTAAAAAAAAGTTTCATGCTCTATATCAGGTTGGAGAGCAAGTTTTTCTTAAGTGTAAACGTTATTCCCAGACAAAAGAAAGAAACTGATGAGGAGCTCGACATAAGTCAGCAATGTGTGCTCACAGTCCAGAAGGCCAAGCATATCCTGGACTCCATCAAAAGGAGCCTGGCCAGCAGGTCGAAGGAGGTGATTCTGCCCCTCTGTTTCTCTCCTGTGAGACCTCATCTGGAGTACTGAATCCAGTTCTGTAGGATATGGAACTGTTGAAATGGGTTCAGAGGAGGCTACAAGGATGATCAGAGGGCTGAAGCACCTCCCCATACGAGGACAGGCTGAGAGAGTTGGAGTTGTACAGCCTGGAGAAGAGAAGGCTCTGAGGAGATCCTAGAGCAACCTTCCAGTACCTGAAGGGGTTGTAAGAAAGCTGGGGAAGGACTGTTTACAAAGGTTTGGAGTGATAGGACTAGGGGGAATAGGTATAAACTGGAGAGGGGCAGATTTAGACTAGACCTAAGGAGGAACTTCTTCACTATGAGAGTGCTGAGGCACTGGCAGAGATTGCCCAGGGAAGCTGTGGCTGCCCCATCCCTGAAGGCATTCAAGGCCAGGTTCGATGGGCCTTGGGCAGCCTGATCTAGTGGGAGGTGTCATTGCCCATGGCAGGAGGGGTAGAACTGGAAAATCTTTAAGGCTCCTTCCAAACCAAACCATTCTATGACAAAAAAAGAAAGTAACATTAAAGTAAAAAAATCCTAGACTGAACCTAAAGATAGGAAATTAAATGTTTACTAGAAGCATTCAGTTTTGAAGACTACTTCTAGTAAAATAAGTGAAAAAGTTTAAAGTTTAGTATTTATAGTTAACACTTGCAATATTTCCCAGGCTAATTACAGTCATCTATAATTATTGCATTCATGTAATTGTACAGGATACAGATATAAATGGGAGAGCATAACATCAACAGAGCTACTACAATTGAGATAGCTGACAACCTCAATATTTTTGTACGGGAGGACACTGTGACAAGTAGCAGGGCACTTATTATACTTGAGCTTTCATGCTATTTTAGCACCTTGAGTATGCTCAACAACCACAAATAAATAAATAAACTTCTGACAAGATCCTGGGGACCTCCAAATGATACCTGAAATTCTCTTGAGGATTTTTACTCTGATGAATGGTATTCACCCAGCCTAAAAGGCACATGAGAAAAGCTACACTATCTGATCAGAGCAAGAACCTCCTATGTATGAGCTGACAAAAAAAAAAACCCACTCTTAATTCTACATCTGCAAAATAATCCAGATGGAAAATCTTTACATACATACTGATAAACCTAATTTGCCCAAAAAATAGCTATGTGTTGAAAGAAAAATCTCACTATACTAACAGAAGCTTTTATTACACTGCTATTCAATTTAGTTCATTCATACCTTTCTATTTAGATGTTAGATTTATTTTCTGTAACAAAGCATTTGTTTATCTGTAGGCTTAGTTCTCAAAATTCCCCAACACGTAAGCTAGAGCTGAGGGCTTTATTTTTTGAAGCAACTTACTTCATTATTTTCCATAGACAAAGCAGACTGGTATATTTTACTATATGTATGAATGTAAAATTTCTATTTTCTCACAGATTAAACTAATTTATTCGGATGTTACCTAAAAATTCCACATATGTGGTATTCAAAGTGATGATTAGTCAGAAGGATTTTTTTTCTTAATATGATACACATAAGTCAAATCCTAACTTGACAGGTTAAAAAGGTACTACAAATTGCAGTTAACAAATCAGAGAAGAGCAAAGAAAGAATTAAGGTAAAAAGGAATATTTTGGCAGGTTATATTGTCAATATTAACATTTTCATATACTTTTTTCTCCATCAATCAAATATAAACTTAAGTAATGTAGGAGCAGTGTAATATTCTAAACTGTGACTTGAAGCATGTTATTTGTTCAAGTTGATTTAATTGAAACTTGAGTCTGTAGCAATAGAATCAGGATATTTTCCTCCTCCCATTTAAAAAGTCTCCCTGTACTAGTTTCAAATCAGTTATGTGCAAACAAAAAAGTGTAAATGATTACAAACGACAGGAAGTTCATCTATCTGTCACAATGGATCTATAAAATATTTGATTATTAGGTATTGCTAAGTAGAGCATGTTGGAGGCATTATTATTTTAGAAATTCTTCCTGAACTGCACCACAGTCAGGATGTCAAAGCAAACCAAAACATATCATGCTAATAAGCTCTTCCTTGCGCTTCCAATTTGTTTTCAAAAATGCGATTAGGCAAATCTGCTACTCTTTGGTCACATCTTTTCTGAAGAAGAAATCTTGACAACTTGAGCATATCTTTAGGTAGTTTTCCCTATTCTCTCTCCTCCTGTTGCTTCTTCAATTTCCAGAACTACTAAAAAGTTTTAGTCTAACAAGTCCTAAGCACACATTCAAATAACCAAAAACACTGTTGGTTTATTTCAGCAAAACTTATATTTACTTCCCAGAAAGCACAGGGACCCACAATACATATGTACGTTACCTACACAACATAAGTACAGCTGTAACAAATCTTTGATAGAATGATTTACTCATTTCTGCCTTCAGTATCAGACTTGTTATTGCAACATTCATTTTGGAAAATACACGGGGAAAAATAACTCCTTAAGAGTATTTGCAGGCTTTAGCTATACTGCACACCCTACTTCATTAACGCTGCTAAGCTACATCCAAGTACGAGACGTGGATTCTACTTTGGTTACGCACTGCTTCCAAAATCATTTAACAAGTCTCAGGCCCAGTCACAAAAATCCTATTTCCCTAGTTCCCTTTAACCAAGGAAAACCAAGATAAAGATAAAAATGAGAATGGCACAATTTTTTTCTCCTTTTTTTTTTTTTTTTTGTAGAAAGGGACAAATAAGAGAGACACGTATGTCAAATTCTATTACTGCTGGTGCCATCTCTCCACAATACAAATGGGGATAGGCACAATGATGCTATGATGCTCACAAGACAGTGGCTGGAGGGACCTGTTACAAAGCATGATCTTCTTCAGTGCTGAAACTTGCGTGTGATGGAGAGCAGTACACGACTCACAGAACATGTTTGGTAACAGCAACAATTCAGTCTTAATGGGACAAATCTCAGAGAAGTTTTGCAGGGCTGGCAGTTAACTAAATCCACCTTGCACATTCACAGCGTTACAAGAGTTTCACCAAGCAACACTTGATGCTTACATTGATCCTTACAAAACACTATATGAAGCTCTAAATTCTGGCAGCTCTATCTATGTAAGTGCTTTGATAATCTACCAGTCCGGTGAAAGTCAATTACAAGCATCAAGGAATACAACTTCAAATGTAGTCTAAAAGCACACTGACAGTTCTGTTGCATCTGTCTTCCCTTCACTCTTCAAGGAATCACTGAAGTTAAGACCAGGAAGTAAGATCAGATCATGTAGCCTCCATTGAATCATTTGTTCCAAATCTAGCCTACTACCTTAAAAAAAATAATAACACAGCCATCTTCATTTTGAAAGTGTAGCTTCAATTTCTAGACACTAATTATGTCTGTATTTCTGAGTTATTCAAAATACCCCAATGAGGAAGAAATTTCATGCTTTCCAAGGTTTTCTCTTCAACGTAAATGTTTTTAAATGCCCAAAATATGGAGAAGTAACAGGACCATATAAAAAGAATGAGTTTTCACTCTGAAGGACTAGAATCCTTCCTGTGACCCCCTTCTGCAAACTTTCCTGCTCTTAAAAAAAAAAAAACTTTAATACAGCAAACATGCATAGTTCATGCATCATTCAAGTGTTAAGTCTCATTAAACTCACATGCAGGACTAAAAGCAACCTACTTTAGTTTCTCACTTTCCACTTGACAAACACATTCTAGAGTGCTGACAACTGCTTTTAGAGAAATGGTCAGTTATATCTCAGTTTCTATAACTTGCAATATACTCTCTTTCTGTAACGTTGACTTTTTCCTTGGGTTCTATCAAGCCAATCCCACTCAGAAAACATTTTTTCTTACCAGCCAGATTTATCATCTTGTTAAAAGCATTAATTCAACCAGTTTTGAGGTTGTCCTATGCAGGGACAGGAATTGGACTTGATTCTTGTGGGTCCCTTCCAACTCAGGACATGGTCAGAAAAAAGGTCAAAATCTTTTCTTTCTAAGTCCAGGGTTGTGAACTTGCTTTTAGTCTCCTTTGTCCCCTCAGTATCCTGAACTCCACCATCTCACAGTCACTGCAGTCAAGGATGCCTTTGACCTTCACATTCAGAACGAGGCCCTTGTTGTTGCTGAACATGAATGTCCAGCAAAACACCCCTCCTCATTGGCTCCTCCATCACTTAGAGGAGGAAGAAGTCACCAATAAACTCAAGTAATGTCCTGGATTGCTTATGTTCTGCTCTGTTGTCCCTCCAGCACATACGAGGCTTATTAGGACCAGGGCCTGCAAATAGGAGGCTGCTCCTGTCTGTCTGTAGAGGATCTCATCTGCTTGTTCTTCCTGGTCAGGCAGCCCGTAGGAGACACCCACTATAACATGACATTCACCTTTCCTCTCTTTTATCCTTCCCCAGATACTCTCAATTGGCTCCTTATTCATCACCAGACAGGGCTCCACAAAATCCAATTGCTCTCTAATCTAAAGGGCAACTCCCATTCCTTGTCTTCCCAGTCTTCTTAAGAGCTGCTATCCCTTCATTACATCACTCAAGAGACAGGAGCCATCTCATCTCATCTCTGTGATTTTAACATCGTTATGTGTGAGTCATATTTCATATTACATTACTGAAAGCTCCAAACTTTCTGGCTCCTCATTAGCAACTTCACTGCCTCATTAATAACCACACTGTAGCTGAGATTTCAGTTATGTGTTAAGTTCACAAAGGCAAATGATGCACCCTACAAAGAAAATGCTTAACAAAAGCGGTATCAATGTAAGTGCAAAAATAAGAGGAACTGTTCTTTCTAAACACAAGTAGACAGAGATAGCATATAAAGGTATTAGAGATTAAACATCAGGATCTGCAAGCACGCAACAATTCACAAAACAATCGTGAGCTTGAAGAACCTTAAATGTACTTAAATCCAGTCATTTTTTATTTCCTTAAGGCATTTGCAACTGGAAGGCTGTTAATAGAAAATTAATTACTAGAAATTGTTCTAAATTAGTGAGCTAAAAGGCCAATCATTAATCTTCACCATCATTTGATGGTTAATCCATAGCTGTTTGCAATGCTTGGAATGCATCTCTACGCACTACTAGTTAAAGACACTTGTGAGCTAATAACTGCAACATTTGCCTCAGTCATTAATTTTAACTTAATTTGACATCCAACATTTACTAATTGCAAAGGAGAAAAATTATCATACAGCAATGAAAAAGGTTAAGATGATTGACATTTGCATTAAAGGACATAGGGAAAATATTTTAACAATATGTTAAGATTTCATCCTTTTTTTCATTATCAGGTGGGCAATTTTGTAGAGCGGAGAGGAACAAATGACTGCCAGACAGGTCAGACAATTATCTAGTATTGTTGTTTCCTTATAGAGCCTGCTCAGCACAAACTAGCTCCTGTGCTACTGACACCATCAATAAACTCTTCATAATTCCAGAAAGCATTACAACTTTTCAAAAGTTAACAAGGACTTCATTGACATGTGTTTCCACTTCTGCCCTAGCAACGCTAACTGTTCAAAAGTGGAAACTAATCTCCCAACACAATCAGGTCCATTTAGATGGGAGGCACCAATATCTGAAGGTATCAAACCTAATTTTGAATTCAGCTGAGTGAAAGACACAAAGGTTCTATGTGCACCATATACTCACTAACAGTGTAATCCACTGACCTAGGAATTTCTGGATCATTTGAGAGCATTTCACAGATTAAAACTAAGAAAAGCAAATAAATATATATTATGCAGACTAATACATGTGACAAGTTTCCAGGAAGAGTCTAGGATTCCACCAAAAAAGCAATCACTGACACACAAGGAGGGGAGACATGAAAACCACTGTATCAAGACATTTCCATATTCCTGTATTTTTCGTCTAAGTAGCAATACTCTTCCCTCAGTGTGAGAAAAAATATGCATGTAAATAATTTCAAGAAAGCAAGTACTAGTTAATATAGAATCATAGAATAACCTGGTTGGAAGACACCCACCGGATCATCGAGTCCAACCATTCCTATCAATCACTAAACCATGCCCCACAGCACCTCATCCACCCATCCCCTTTTAAACCTCTCCAGAGATGGTGACTCAACCCCCTCCCTGTTCCAGTGCCCAATGACCCTTTCTGTGAAAAAATATTTTCCTAATGTCTAGCCTGATCCTCCCCTGGTGGAGCTCGAGGCCATTCCCTCTTGTCCTGTCCCCTGTCCCTTGGGAGAAGAGCCCAGCTCCCTCTTCTCCACAACCTCCTTTCAGGTAGTTGTAGAGAGCAATGAGGACTCCCTTCAGCCTCCTCTTCTCCAGGCTAAACACCCCCAGCTCTCTCATCCACTCCTCTTGTTCTCCAGTACCTGCACCAGCTTCATTGCTCTTCTCTGGACTCACTCTAGAGCCAGAACCTCAACATCCTTCTTGTGGTGAGGGGCGCAGAATTTGTAAGTGCCTTTGCTTATCCAAAAGATAATATTATTTACGTATGTTGGCAGTGTTTTATTTTCCATCAAGTCAAGGTACAACATACTGTTACACCATCACACAATAATAAATTGAAACAGCATGCCAAACATGTATTTGCTCATTTTCACTAATTTATTTAAATTGCAAGAAGTGAGCACATTATCGTCTCAAGGTATAAATTTCCTCTGTATCTCAATCCCTCCCACCATTCCTACAGTTCAGTAGACTGTCAAATTCTGCCTCCTGCACATATTTAGTTATTAAAAAAACCAAAACTGTTTACTACCCTGCCTTGTCATAATACCCAGCTATATGTCTTGTACACTTCCCTCTGGCCAAACTTTTCCAATGTCTCCATGTGTTGTTGACAGCCCTGTAGCAGACACCCCACATCCATTTATTCAATTCAGCACAGCCAGAACCTGAACACAGGTAGCAGCGAGCATGGAGGAGTTTGCCTCAAATTCTGCAGCAGCAGCAAAGGAGACATTAAATTCTTAAGGCTGCAGACACAGGTCCCATCTTCCAATGATTTTTATACATCACTTAAACACATGAGAATCCTCTTCAGATAATCTTTGTCTAAGAAGACTCTTACAGCAGTTTGCCTCTTTACATATCAGTTCTTTCCATATTTCTCTTTTTGAGACCTCTGGCACTTCTCAACCAGCAGCAAATCTCTATCATGCTCTTCTTTAAAGGATTCTGTGTGGCTTCCTCTACCCAATTGATCCTGTTCTTTCCTGCTTCATAAATTCTCAGCTTGCCCTGCTCACTCTATTCCTGTCCCGTTTTACGCTTTTCTTTCAGTATTAATTAGTCACATTTTAGCATCCTGCAGCTTTATTCATGCCACTTCATTTAGTCATATTGAGATGGAGGAGCTCCCAATTAACCACACATGTTGCATACAGAAGAGCATATCAGCAATACAGATCCCTCTCCCCAACTATTCTGCTCACTGGATAATGAAAATTCTGCTCACTGATTTCAACACACCTACTACTGAAGAAGCTGTAACAAGAAAATACCTAGAAAAACTGGAGGACTGTCTCGTAACCTCACATCTTGGAGGGTACACAGCTTTAAAAGAGGCTGCACATTCTAGCTTCTTAGTTATCTCTGCTCTCCATAAGTCAGGTGATTTCTACCATCCCACTCCAGAATCATTCTATCTAGAATAAACAATAATTTCTTTTAAGTGATTATTTATAAGTGTGAAGCTCATATTTAAGCATTTCAAGTGTGTTAGTTAATTTACATCTCCTCCAGCTTCACCTCACTGACACACAGGGCATCTCACAATTGAAAACCAAAAACCTGCAGCAGTACAATGACCTTTTTATCCAGCTACCTCTGCTTCCCCTCAGGGCAATGCACGCACTTTTCAGAGGGGACATCTCAAGCCTTCAAAATGCCCTAGAGTTAAAAATGCCTGCACATAGCACTGTGGGAGACCGTGCTTTCCTCAAGATAGAAAGAAAAAAAATTGAGACAAAACCGTCCTCAATAACTCATGAATGCCAGTGGGATTTGGACTCAGGAGATCCTGATGGCCCATTGCTTTCTAAAACTACTGAGTCACGTTCACTTCTCTGCAAATTAGTTTCTAAATTGCCATCATATATTAACTCCTCACCACCTAATCTTTGCTGGTTTTCTCTCATGTGACAGTGATGAAAATCAGGGAAACACAACGCATGTAAACAGTATGCACACTTTTTCCCCACCCTTTTGTATTAAATGAGCAAGGCACCAAAGAACACCCAAATGTATTTAACACACAGTGACGTTGGAGCTGTATTGTCTTAGACCGAAAATCAATAATTATTTAGAAATACACTGTACGTTAAAGTCATAGTAGTAATAGTTTAAGATCATACTTCTTCCCATTCAGGTCACTGAACAAAATATTTCCACTTACATTGGGATTTCCACTTATACAGCATTGAAACCATAACTTAAAGTTATCAACATTTCTGAGTCTTGAAACAAAAATTTCTTGACCCACTAAAAAAAATAAAATCAGAATTTACCCAAGTATCTTCTTTTTTAACCAAATTACGCGATAACATGAAGCAACTTTTAACTAGTAAAACATATTTAAGGGTCTGAAATAAGCAAATGTTAATCCTTCCCAGTAGTTTAAGACACTCGGATAATTTAGGAGTGTATTAACTGTGTAAATCATTATATTCTTTTAAATCCTGGGGAAACGGAAAGGTCAAAAAGGCAAGTTGTCCACCATTCTTTAAGTGTTTCCTATTATTAACCCCCAAATCATTGGTCCTTTTTACAAAGTAACATGGCTAGACAGATAGAATCTAAGGCCTAGCTAGTAATGTTTAAAAACAGAAGTTTGTAGCTGATGTAAGAAATTCAGCACTGGCCGGTTAGAGCAAACTGAAGTTGTGATTTCATTTTCCCATTAACATTTTGATTGAACTAGAAACCACAGATTAAACACCTTTGTACACATTGCATTAATACTTGGAAAACATAAAAAAATGTAACATGGAAATGAGCAAAAGACCTAAGTAATACTAAGAAATTTGGCTTTAAAGAGGTTACAGACCCCAGCTAAATTCTGAGCACGAGGAAACCAATGCAGTGCAATTATGCTAGAAAAGCCGCTGCTGCTTATAAAACGTTGTGCAGCTGTTGCAGGAGAGGGTTACAGTGACAAACAGCTTCCCTGCTACAAAGGTGGCAGGAAATCTATCAAACTGGACAATAAAATTGCAATTGAGTTTCTTTGGCTTTTTATAGCAGCTGCATGTATCTTGATGTGTAGCTCTGCAAAACCTATCCAATTCTGTAACACAAGTCCTTTAGATACTAGTTCTTTATCATAGAATGGTGTTATAAATTAGTGGCAAGAATGGTGCAAAGGGTTGTAAAAAGGAAAAACAAGCAGTAACCCAATACAATTAGAGAAGAAATAATAAAAACACAAATTGGTTATTCTTTTAGTGTTAAGGAAATATTTTTGTTCCCATAATCCCCATGTTACTTTGAAAGCATGTTAGAATCAAAAACATCTGAGATGCACTTAGCATCGAACAATTTGCCCACTGAATTATGTCTATGCTACGATCCATGTAAATTTATATAAATTTCAAGACTGGTATAACAGGATACAAAAATATTAAAAAAATAAAACTAGTGGGATTAAAAATTCATTCTCATTAGATATTAGTATCAGTTTATGAGGATATTTTCAAGTGATTAGTAAGGTTTTACCACAAAGGGCTTTTTTTCTGATTTATCCTAATTCATGCTTATTGAATTAAAAGACAGTTATGAAACATCATCTAGCTTTCTATCATTAGTTGAATAAATTGCATGTATTCTTTATAAATAAGTTCAAATGGTAAATGCATAAAAGGTAAAAAAATCCTATTTTAAAACCAATTATTGCATCATCATTCCTATCACTATTGCTCAGTTGGTTTCTGGGTGCCTTTTTTGTTTAATCATTTTCATTTAGGTTTCTGTAACCGGATATTATCAGCACCAATGTCCAAACAAACTGAATTCCTTTATGATTCCTTCAAAATTACACCACAACTCTGCTGCTAGCTCAGTCACACTCACACACATCAAACTTAACCATTGTTCAGCTTCCTCTGAAGAAGGTTGGAAGAACAGTCTTTACAGACTGACTGGAAAGTTGAAAAAGTTAGACCTGGGAAAACTAATACAGGAAGTTATTTCTACAACCAAGGACACTTCATCGTGCCACCATGCCAGGAACCAAAAATGAGGAACACAGGCTGAAGCACATCGTTTTCTCATCCACTATGGTATTGCAGAAAAGCATAAAGCCTTTCAAGAAAATAAATCACCAAAGTAACATTATCTGTGTCTCATTTTTGTTGGTGTTTTCTAAACTGGAGTTCTTTCCTTAATGGTTGGCCATGGCACCACAAGAATATCTTGGGTTTTCCTCTATGAACCCTAGATCGATGATTAGCCATATTAAGTCATGGAAGATAATGAACAAATATCCGCATAATCATTCTGAGATAGAAGCTGTTTAAATGTGATTTTGGACATTACGCTATCTTGCAAAAAGTGTCTAAGAACAGAACTGCTGCTTATAAAATAATGTGCTAGATAATTTTAAAATTCAACACACCAAAGCCTGGGACTGCAGGAGCAGAAAGGTGGTCTCCTTTCACTCACCTCTCCATCTTTCTCCAGGGACAGTTCTCCAGTAATTCCCAGCAATCACAGAAGTGCTTTAAATTTTGCCAATTTCTACAAAAGCACATGAGGGATCTTTACTCTGGCTACAGTTTACCATTGTACAACCTACTCCACCCACCCCTTCTGCATCTTGGGGGAAAGAGAGGAAACAGGGGTTTTTAAAACTGCAGACTCAACACAAAAGAAGATTGAGAACATTTCAAGGGTTTACATTTGGCCTTGGATTCTTAGCACCTGGATTCCATTTAGTTAAGTGACTATTTAATGATATTATTTCACACACTTTTATTATACAGATATGTCCTTTTCTACATAGCCAAATAACCCACCATGGAGCTATGAATGTGACAAATAAACAGACCTGCAAAATAACAGTATTCTTGCCATCTGCATAGACTTTTTTTTGAGAAAAGTATTCATACAAAAGCAAGAACCTCAGAAGAGCTAATAATTCCTTAGAATAATCTTTAGGATTCACAGATGTCCTTTTCGCATGGTTAAGTTGCATACATTTAAAAATATATAATTAATTCTGAGTAAATACTTCTGGTAAACCAGAATAATTATAAGGCCCACACTGGCCTCATTCTTTTATCCAAATAAGAAGGGGCAGTTATCTTTTATACTACTGCATCCTGTTTGAAGATTCACTAATATTTTTTATGATACAATACTGGCTGTAACAACAACAAAAAAATTAGACAAAATAATAATGAAGGGCAATAGTCTCATTAAAACTGCAAGGATTTGCATTCTCACCTTGTATTCCATGACAGTTTAACAGCTGAGACATCTGTCTTAACTTTGACTTCTTTGGGTTTTACTGGTTTGTTCTACAGCCTTTTGATGTTTCTGAAGTTATTTTTGTTTATGAATAGATATGGTGCGCCACCTTGTGTTCACACCATTATAAAAAATGGAAACCAGAACTAAAATTTTTTCAGAAATGCTCTCAAAATTTTATTACCTCATTTTCTAAAATATGTGACATTTTCAGTATAAACTAATACCATCACTATTTATGCAATAATAAAAAAGATTTGTATTCAGACAACAAAATTAACATTTAATTGTCAAATACTTGAAAGTTTTGCCCAGTAAGAGATACAAACGCTGGGCTTTTGTTTAATTACTGACTTTCACTTCAAGGTTATCTCACTGTAGGATACAACAGTTTAAGGCTCTAAATCTAATTACATATTACATAGTGTAACAGAATTTCCCAACTATTTCAAACACTCACCTTTGAATGTGTGATTGACAGTGTATCCACCCAAACACGCCAGCCACCCCATTCATATTTGATTGCATGGTAGAGCAAAATTCGAAATATGGTATAAACCATCTCAGTTATCTTCTGTTCTTCAGAAGTCTTTGGATGAAAGCAGCAAAGGGAAAGCATCCACTCCTGCCAGACAGAGCACTGCAGCAAACTCCTGCAAAAAACACACGTGCTATTCAATCAGATTTCAAAATGTACCTTAGAAATACACATCTAAAATACAGCCAAGTCAGGAATTCAAAATGTTTAAAACTATTTGCTATGTGCAAGCCTCTCTAATTTTGCATACTGAAGACCATACTAGAGTATAGATTCAGCTGAACAGCAAAGAAACTGTACCTGCTTAATGAGTCTAATTAAATAGGAAACTTACTTCATATATATGTGCACATA
Organism: Coccyzus lansbergi; assembly: GCA_033558105.1. NCBI lineage: Eukaryota > Metazoa > Chordata > Aves > Cuculiformes > Coccyzidae > Coccyzus > Coccyzus lansbergi. The sequence goes on from JAUMJK010001132.1 coordinate 1,249,950, forward strand.
GCAAGCTGTCTTACCTTCTATTTTCTCTGCTGTTATTAAAAAGTTTAATCATATCTGAGAGAAAGGCGCGCCGAACCTCCAGAGTTTCTGGACACTGCGGAGAATTACGTAGCAGTGTTGCAATAACCTTCAAAATTTCTGCAAAACAGTTGATAAGCAGCAAAACAGTATATTAGTATCTAATATGCTGTTAGTATATAAAACGGTAACAGCAGTATAAAATGCAGGACATCTTCAAATATTTTTTGTACAAGAAAAGTGGCACCATATAAAAACATCTTATACTGAGAAAAAAGTACATCTTTATTTGAGTAGAAGACTTCGCAAATCTCTTCTTCCAAGACTTCTCAAACCAGTCACCACCACCCCCAGGGCATTTGCAGGCTTTTACAACTGAAGCAAATGAAATCCAAGTTTAAAAAAAAAATCAGAATAATTTAAGAGAAACGCAACAGAAGCAACATTTCCGTTTAAGCAATGGAAATACTGCATGACAAATGGCAAGCTATCACAATCTGTCAGAACCTTTTTATGAGGGGGTCAACAGAATACAATACATCTGTTACAAAAATCAATATATAAGAAAAATGCATAGATTTTCCTCAACTTTAACAATACTGACTTTGTTAATTTAGCTCCCAATTATATTTAGCAATTTGTTACAAAAAAAAGTAAACAAAACTTTCCTGATATAAAATATCATCTCTTATGAGCACAATGTTGTTTATACTTTCACAAGACAGTCAAAATTGTGGGTACATCTCATGTTTTTGAAGCAGTAGGGCAGTCGCTGCTCTTGTTGCTTTCAAAAAAGTTAACTTAGTAAATAAATCAGGGTGCAATTTGAACACAGTAACTGTTCACCTCACTCAATTTCTTTATAAGGAAAAATACATGATTTGACAGTATTAGAACTGATTTTAAAAAGATACTCTAGAAGTCACTCTTCCTAATAGATATAGGTAATTCCAGGCTTGTACCTCACACTACAAATAATCTGTATTTACCACAGCAGTGATTGCCAACCTCAAAAAACTTAAGAGAAAGTAACAGAAATCTCCTCACATCTCTTGCTTCATACAGATTTACCAAAAGACAAATGGCAGATCTGCAACCAGATTTCTTGCCTCTGTATCTGCTTTGCTTTCCTCGCTCTTTCCCCACATTCTGCATGAAGCAAACCCTCAACTATGACCTATATTTAATGACAAAGCAGCTATGAAAGCAAAAAATCTATTATTTCTCCAGAGGAAAAAAAAAAAAGTCCCAAAGCTACCATAAATCCATTGTATTACATACAGGGCACACTAATAATGCATATAATTCAGGAAAGATCAGTATTTTCTCTTAGTTCAAAAGACATCCAAAGTTCCATTTCAAGATATTTCCTATGAAGTAAGCAAACCAAAACAGTAAGCAGATATATTTCTCCTACTTTCCATCTAGCATTGTCAATACTGAATGTAATTTAAGAAGAAGGTTGTTTCCATATTTCAGGCAATTTAGTCCAACATCACTAAATAATGCAATTAGAACTTTGCTGAAATCTTAAAACATATTAAATCAAACCATCCTGGGCATGCAAGTCTTGAAAAACCATTTCAAAGCATGACTGCACAACCAAAACAGGCAAGTTATTAACTACATACACATTTAGACGCATATCTTTCAAAAAGCTTTAGAGACACACTTCTTAAATAACTCCAAATAAATGCACATTATATTTCTTTTTGTATGAAAGGCAATGTAAAACTGGTATCAGAATTAGGACTGGTGGATATAATTAATAAGCTTGCTCATGGTTATTTTTTTTGTAAAGCAGACTTTTTTTGGTAGTGCTTAGAAATCTGTATCATTCTTACGAGGATTTTGTATCTTCACTGTTGAATCTGGGTCAGGATGTTGTTTGTGTATCACTTGAGTGCAAATCTGTTCAGTCAGAATCTAGCAAGAAAGAAGAATATCAATATTTATAAAGACAGCTTACTGAAAAATAGTCAGATACATACAATGATGTGCATACAGCACATCGTTATTTCACCATGGTTGTTAAAATTATCCACCCCACCCAAATTGTTCTCTTTCTCAATAATTTATTTCACCCTGATTCTAAAATTTTACTCTATTATTTTTTGCTTTCTCTTGAGTATGCACTGTCATTTTACATACATTCGAAAAGAAACCTGAATCTAATCAAAACAATCATCATAAAGCCAGATCATAGCTATAATAAAATTCCACACATATACAAGTGTCTGTTTGAAATATTCAGGTTAGTCATTATCTAGAATTGTTCATAATACGCATAACTAAATTACAAGGGCAGGGGGAGGGGGAGACCATGAATCTCAAGTAGTGAGCTTGGGGGGAGAAAAAAAAAACCAACAATCAGCTGCATCACGCTCAGGTTTAATGTCATCTGGAACGTATGAGCACAAATATGTAAGCAATTTTCTAACAATGTCTTACAAGTAATTAGGAAGATTGGATCCTAACTACAGTATATTACTACCTCAAACAGGACATTGTATGTAGTCATGGTGATTAAGCTTGTCTGAAGCATCAGCCTTTCAGCCAACAAAGAGAACAATCCATGTCCAAGCATGACTTCCGCTTTTCTCCTAAAATAGTACAGAAGGATAAAACAAACTTATGTATTCAACTTGCTTTGGGGGGGGGAATAAAAGTTTAAAATGTGTGCCTTGAGAAATATGAAATCACTGGAAATATCTTTTTCTTTTTCTTCCTTTCACTTTTGGTTAAGGATTTGGGCAAGAATTCAAATTCTGAAAGGACAAGTCATTCCTTGAAGACAGACAGAAGACAGATAAATTTCTTCTATAAATGTGTTCCCCTTACTCCTGGACTCAAAAAGCTGAAACACACCCTTAGGGATTTCTTGACAAACACTAAGTGAAAGGCAACTTTATCCTCATTTCACTCAAAAATACAACCATGGACAGCAATCTCAATAGTTATCTACTACTGTAGTCAATTTCAGATATATTAAATGTAGTTCTCAGTAAGTAACATGGGGTTCAATCTCACCAGTCTAATTCTTGCTACCACTTTCAACGAAATGATGGAAAAAGAAGCAGGCAACCATACTGTAAGTAACCATCAAATGAACTTGATAGGGAAGTGATAAAGCCTGGACACTAATTGACACAATGAAGTAATTCCACTACATCAGGAATGCATGAATGACAAACATATTGAAAAGTATTTAAAGAATAGTAGTTCCTATTCTGTGAAGTGTATTTAGTGATTAACCTCAACATAGCTTTTTTATTGTACATCCAAACATATATATATACACAAAACAATATACAGAGCGGACGTGTCACAAACTATCTTTTCCCCTTCTTTTTTGGAGGTTTTTTATTTTAAGTCCTAAAAAAGTACTTACTTAGGAGCAAGATGCTTTAAGAAATATCCCATCACTTTTAGAGCTTGCACCCTGATGCCTTCACTTTGTGATGCTAAAAGCTTGTAGACAACCCTAAGTGGAAAAAAAACACAAGGCTTCCTAAAGTAGTTGAAATACACAGCAACAACAAGTTACACTAGATTGTGAATAAATTTATATCTGAGCCTAATTTTAAAAAATTGCTATAAGACCACAAAAAAACAAGCATGATATTTCTGTTAATGGTACATGTTTCTGATTTCACATTTTATGATTACATCTAGAAATTTTTAATTAGATTTAAATATCTCCCAAACACCAATACAAAGTATGCTGTGAAAGGCTGCTGCAATTCCTGTATTGAGAACTGTTTTAATCAGATATTTTATCAAGAAAACTAAACAAGCAATTGGTTTAGTATTAATACGCTGGATAGGAACAGGCTCTTATAAAGGGGGATTTATTACTAACACTAATATTTTACATCTGTGCAAACTGCTGCTCCCTCAGTAGGGGTAGAAGATGACACCAAGTCAGGAAGCATACTTCTCATTCCACCTACATCGGTTTCTGCTCTTTACCTCTTTATGATCACGCTCTGCATCCATTTATGTTTCTCCACTAAGAACTTTTAAAGAAGAAAGCTGAAGGGAGCAGAGGGCATGTCTCTAGCAACATACTAGACTTAATCAGCTGAATTGTTCTCGTTGCAGTTTAACCAAGCAAGAAAATGAGTGTGCAACAAACACAGCAAGGAAATTGTTTTACCAAGAAAGTCTGGTAAGTTACTGAACAACTGGAAGTACAATCTTACAGTGGGAAGTGTCCAGTAACCTTAAATATATTTGATATTACCAATTCAGTCTATTAAATCTATAATACTGTACAGATGTCATCACATGTATCTATGTCTTCCATCACCCAAATAAAAAGAAATCAGACTAGTATTTAATATTAACTTCTAAAACATTTGTTTGCAGTACATTAAAGCCTAACTTTTATTAAATTAAGTTTACTCACACACAAGAAAGAAATCTAATACTGGCCTTCAGTCAATGTGAAGAGTAGCAAATGCAAGTTTTTGATCCTTGGAAACCTCCCATAAAAACAGAAGACACCTAAATCTATTTATGAGTTGCATTTCATTTGATTCATTGCTTACCTTTTAGACAGTAAAGTGCTTATGATGATGTCACTGTCTGATTTTAGTCAGGCTATGGTTCATGGTATTAGACAGATCTTTGAGTTTGTGAAATATGATTTAGCATACACCTACATTGACTACTAATCTCTCTCTGAAATAAAAGAATGATTAATTTCCTAATGCTCCATGACATTACGAAGGAAAAGAAAACACAGTACTCAGCCTTTTCTGTAAATATTTTCTGAATAAATTTTTGAGGAAATTTGTATCACACTGTTAGGGAGAAGGAAAACAAAAACCTAATTTCAATGATTCTTGAGTCTTTCCAAAAATACCCCATGCTACAATACCACACTTTATATCAGCTAGTTGTAAAGAGTTCATAGGACTTATCTATAACTCAACTGAGCACTCATCAGTAGTTTTATATTCCTTCACTTTTAAATACCTTAAAAATACTACCCAGGGATGCCTAAACTAAGCAAATAAATAAATGAATCTAGTTTTATAGTAGAATTTAGGTGAAAAAACAGGAGTGATTTAAAAACAGTTATCTGTATCAAATAACTTATCCTGGAGAAATCTGCAGCCATAGAAACTACAAAACCAACCAAACAAGCAAGCCCACAACACAATGTTCATTCAAGTAATACAACCTATTTCCCTGCTTAACAGGGCAGTATGAGGGTTAACTAACTGCACAGTAAAAAAAAAAAAATTTCTTTACACTTACTATTTATTCACTACATTGGTTACTTTTTTTTTTTTAATTATTAAAAAACACAAAATAGTTATAAATCTTTGTAGAATTACTTTTAAATTTCATGATATGGTGCTTTAATTGTAAAAAGTAGATACATCAATAAGTATTCAAACAACCCGTTAAGTGACTGAGACAATATAGGAGCAAAGAATGTAATAAATGAGACAAGAAAACAAAGTGATTTCTCACTGCGGACTCACTAGTCACATTGACTTGCTGGTATACTAGTTAATAAAAAAGGAAATGTCTACTGCCAGTTGTTAAATAAAAACAAACATATTCCACTGGAGACCCAACATGACATGCAAATACTTTATAATTTACAGTTTTTATTAGTTTCCCATAGCATAATACATTACCATAGAAATGAAGTCAAAGCTGAATGGGTAACAAAAAAAAAATATCAGCCTAGCACTAAAAGGGAAGAAAACAATTATGAACATGCCTGAATGCTGTCTCTTGAGAAAGGACAACTGAAAAAAAATATATGTATAAATAGAGGTTAACCAATAGGTGCAAAAAAATGTATGAAATGAGAGTCTTGCCTTTACACAGCAAGAGAATCACTATTCCAGATGCCCTTCTAGGAATAGTTCTTACATTTGTTTCCCTGATTCAGTTTTTTTCACACTATGTCCAGGTAGGTTCACTTTAAATCAGAAAGTTTTATAAGAGTCATAACTCAGTGTTTTTCTAGCAGATCTTCAGTAGTTTCACTGTTAGTAGAATTGCTACTTTCCCTACTTTTCTTTCACAACAGCATTAAACAATGGCTTTCTGTTTGTTGGGAAAAAATATGTAAGAATAGGAGGTTAAAGACTAAATACTAGTAGATGAAGACATAACATCAATTTATAGACTAACTCAAATTGACCACTAGCTGTTTAAGCATGACTGAGAGCTTGCAAACAAAAAATCCCCACAACCTCATTAATAATAACTCCAACATCACCTCTTGTCCAAACAAAATTTGGACACAAAAATCTCCCAAGATAAGGAGTCTAAGATTGTAACAAGTACACTGACAAGGACCTTTCAGGTTTCATGGGAATTCTAGAAAGAAAGGGTATGGTCAAAATACTATTTCCTTTTGCCCACTTACAAAATTCAAACTTACTGTAATCCATTCCTCTGATCAAAAGCAGGGATCATAGAGCCGGGATGCTCTGACATCAGAGCAACAAGTAACTGCAAGACATCCATTAGATTGTCATCCTGTTGAATAAAAGTTAAAAATCTGAATTAAAAAGGCATGCAGGCTAGAACATTGTTTTGGTTAAAAGAACCACTACAAAACATTTCAAGATGGTCTGGAGAGTAATAGCAAACCAAGGACCAAAACAACTAGGTCAGGATCAAAGAGCTATAGATCTGGAAGACAAGAGCAGGAGAAAATACTACCAAAGAAAATTTTTATTTCTTAGAGAAAAGTGATACATCTGTGTCTGGGATGTAAGCCTTTGACAGGGAATGGACTATTGGGCTATGTTATTACCTTCCACACACATGCTCATCTGTTTGTATGTCTATTTCTTCCCCTTTTACTATACAGGAGCTAGAAATAAACCGCTCCACATTTTCAAGGGCATAGGGTGGTGTTTAATGCAGAATTTCTACTAACATATGTCTACCCCAGGAAAAAAGTATACTATCGCTTACCACAGACAACATTTAAAATGGGTGATTCAAGGTGCTCAGTAAAGTTTTCCACGCTGTTAGCCTAAACCATCCTAAACTGCAGTTTATTAATTTGTTCCAAGTTAATTATAACTAAAACTAACCCGCAAACAGCAAAATGCAACTGTCTTCTTTTTCCCATTCTTAGTGGTATTAAAATAAAAACTTAAGGAAAAGCAAACCACACTTTCCAAATCTTTTGAAGAAATTCTGACTGCTTTCTGTTTCACACCCCGAACAATTGTGTTCACCTGATGACATTAGCTTATATTACAGACACTACTACTGATTAATGGCCTGTATGAGAAGGCAGAATTTGGATTTTCTTGCTTTTCTTTCACAATTTCAACAAGATACCTATTCTGTGGGATTCAGCATTCATGGGTCTTTCAGACTTGATCATGCAAACTGCTATGATAGTTAAAATATCACCTCCTCATCTGAAGGCTTTATAAAGCTGCTGCTATTTTGATTTACTCTTACACATTAACAAGAGTCATTTTTTTACATCTTTACATAACTAGAATTATTTAAATAATTAGAATTATTTAAATCGCTTGTCCATGGCATTAACACACAGTAGTAATCAGCACAGCAAATAAAAGTACAGGTGTAAACAAAAAAAAAAAAAAAGAAAGAAAGAAAAAAAATTCATACTGCTTGAAGTAAAATTCAATTAATTCCTTATTTTACTCATTTCAAGCACCCTTAAAGAGATGAGATCAGTTAGATTTATGTCCCCATTTCCTTTGTCTTTGATGTTGCATCTGGCATAAAGTGCCTTTTCCTGGTGCTAAAATATGAAGATGCAGATGTATCAGTGGTAACCAACATTTTCTCCCAATTAAGTTTATATGCCTCTCTTAGATGCCATTAACATGCGCCTTTATTTTTTTAATGCATGTTTTTAATTTTATTGCTTTATTTAAGAAGCAAAATAAAAAGGAGAGAAAACCAAAACAAAAATATTACTTATGCAGCATAAAACAAGGGTTTGTCTTTTTTTTTTTAAAGTCCGCCTCACCATCTGTTTTTCTGCTTGGTAAATAGGTTCGTAGAACAACATAAGAAACATTCTGACTTCCTGGCTTAATGAACTTCAGTCTAACATTGAACGCGGTGCTTAAATCACTCCAAGAATATTGGCAATACAGCACACAACCCTAAAGAGTTGGACAACGTTTGCGACCTCCTCCTCAGAGCCACCTTGTGGCATGCAGAAGGTACTACCTGAAAATATTCAAATATTCGGTGGTCACAAATAGCAGTAGTGCACCCGCACACCCCACAAATTAAGTTACCTCATGTATAGTGAGCAGATAATTGAGGATGGCCTGTAATTCATCTTCTTTTATTCCGTAGTCCTTTAAAAACAATCAGATTTTAACTATTTTCTTTCGAGCACAAAAGTACTGTTCCCAAAAGAACATTATTACAAGCCATGGTTATATACAGAGCAAGTCCCACAAGACAATTTTTTTTTCTCTTGGTACTATAATAGCTTTATAGATGGAAGGTAGCTTTTTCCCCGCCCAAAAAATGCCCACTGAAGGTTATATAAAGTGCATTAAGACTACTCCAACACAGGCATAGATAATAATATAAGCTAGATAATAATATAGTACATGAAATCATTAGAGTAACACAAGCTGTTTGATACAGGTTATTTGAACTGAGAGCTTCCTATTAACAGAAGAATTAAATGCGAGTCGCAAAGAGGATCCAAAAGTAGACCTGGAGGATTAACTATAAGCCTGTTAGTTTTGCCTATAGCAGAATTTGCTTCTTATGTTCCACTACAGAATCCTGTCTTCAGTTGCTATCAGCTTTGCAGAAACTTAAATCACTTATGGTTCCTATGACTTTTTGGTGAAAATACAAACAACAGTTTCTAAGAACAGCAGGAGAAAAGGGAAAAGCAGGCTTCTTCACCTTCAGGGCTCCTGTTTTTTTAAACTAAGTCTGTCATTTCCCAAAAAGATTTTGCACCGCTGACTACAAATAGAAAATGTGCAGGAGAATCAAATTTTTATGACAGACATGCTTTTTTACTGTCCCTGTGAAACTCTATGCAAAACTGCCCAAGTTATAAAATCTCTGACTGAAATTTAAAATAATTTCATTTATTGTTAGCTTCACTTTTATCTGGGTTTTTTCCCAGAACTGGATACCTAAACTGTCCTGTTCTGTCAGCTGCAGAACATCCAGTTTAAAGAAGGAGTACAAGTGGCAAGAGCAGAGCCTTTCTGGTAGTTACTCCTCCATACTGCCACAGCTAAGCAAAGCGGCACCACAAGAACGCTGGTTCCTTAGTAATACAGAGGAATAGGAGGAAAGGGAGTTAGATTCAAAGGCAGAAAAGACAGTCTACAGAAGATTACAACAGGGAAGATTTTAAAAAGATTGTATAAGTAATAGAGCTGCTGAATTTCAATATTCTGATTATGTCTAACAAGCAATCATAAAACTTACTGATGGGTTCTTTCTTATCCTACTCTGTTCCCCCGGCCCAGAGCATATAATGTAAAACGATGCTCTAAGTCTTTAAGCATTTCTGAAGCACTTAATATTGTCAAGAACAAAACATGGAATCAAATACCAATTTCCCCCATAACAAACATTTCAAAGTTAATGACTTAACAGCTCCACTTTGGATAAAAACAGCCTGAAAGTGAGAAAAATCCATCTTTAGCACTGCCGTCTACGACATGAACCACAACAAAAAGATGCACCTCACAGTATTTCTGTTTACTCGGTGTTTTTCAAATTCAACATGCTTAGAAAATAATGCTATATTGAACTGTGGTTTTTTTTACAGAAGGAAGTTAGATATTCTGCTATAATTTAAAGTTATCCTACCTTCATCACTAGCTGTTTCACAAACATCAACAAGAATGCTCGCAGAGATAAAATCTCTTTTTGAGTGGGTCGTGGTCCATCTACAAAAACAGAAAAATAGAGATATTAAATGCAAATTAACAGTTGTTATGACAGTATGCATTTTCACATAAAGAAAAACAAAAGGCATTTTCTGGCTAAAGAGGCCACAATTCTAAGTAAAGTTGTCTTTCCTCCACTTCAGACTATAGACTAGTAACGTGCTTTATCACTGTTTATTAGCAAAATTCTCAGTGAAGTTCCACTAAGGCTTTTATGAAATAGTTTTTTAAACCCCTCTATTTCTTTTCATGATTTTACAACTTCCTTCCAGTGTCTACAAACCAACTTCATGCAAGAAATAACACTGAAATGAGTATTTTGTGCTGGAATTTCCACATCTCAAATTTTTGCAAGTTTATTATTGTTTTTAAAGTTCCTCTGCTAAAACTCAAAGGAAGAACTACACGTTACGATTACACATTTGCTATATCAAAAAGAAAAATCAATCACACAATGCTATATATCAAAATTACCTTGCAAGCCAAATGCTTAATTTGTTGACTCAAAGTCAAAAGGACTTGCTTTTGTCATCGCTGTATAACACAGACTTGCACGGAAACATTTTGAATATTCAAACACTGAGTAGATCCCAGGAGAGGCAGGGTAAAAAAACAGGTGCAAACAAATGCCAAAGCCAAGTCACAGCTTTCATACATAATGCAAATAAACTGTTGCAAATACATTTCTAGGGGTAGTTTTTACATTTGCTTATAGGTTCACAGTTCTTACAAATTTAATCCAGGGAAAAGCAAATCAACATACAAGTCTGGGTTTATACAGTATAGCCCACAGACATATTTGGTTCAAGAACTGGTATTTTCAGTATAGACAGGTCTAGTCAAAATAAGTCCTTAAACCATACTAGGAAGACCATCCTACACATACGCTTGCCTCAGGCTCTGTGAATTGTTTCAGCAACTAACTGAAAATCCACACTAAATATCCACACTTCACTAAAAATCTGCACATTTATGTTACACGATGCACGTCTCTGTACTCCCAGTTCCTTTTACAGCACTGGATTTCTGAATCAAGCAGCTATTGCCCTTGTTTTTTCTTAGGATCAGTATTCTCATTCTGCATTCTGTGTCAATGACAAGTGCTAACACCTGTTCTAAATTTCTCATTACTTCTTTTGCCCTGAGTTTGCTGTCCAAATTAAGCACGCTTGTTGAGCAGTTTTCCAACAAGTTAGATCCCTACATCTGTCAGGTAGATTCAGTATACTCGTTTTCAGCTGTACTGGTATCAATAAAACTTATGAGCACTTAAAGGTCATCCAGTACTTGAACAAGCTCCATAAAGAGATCACATTTCCAAGCACAGCTCTACACTTTCTAAATCTTACCATTTCTCTGACCAGTTCTACCTAGTATTAATTCACATAGGTCTTTGGTGACAAAGGATATGATTTCTGAAGAACATTTCCATTAGTTTCTAATAAAAAGCTTTCAAGAATATCCTACAGAGAAAAGCACACTGCTTGAACGGTTACAGATAACCCACTACATAAAAATAAAATTCTTTCTGCAACATTAAGAGTTCTATTGTACACATTGCATGCAACATTTTTTAAACAAATATCAATTTGTGAGAGTAGAAATACATACCTGTGCCCTTGGGAGTTATACCACTGCGATCCTGAGGATTCACTACCCAGTAATAATATTTGAGGGTATGCATGACCAAAAGAACTGTCCCTACCCGCCGGATTGCACCATATATGTTAACAGTGCCAATGAACTCAGTAGAAAGGTAGGTGTACAGGATCAGCTGAACCTACAACACCCAATCAGGAGATCAAAAATTATCACAGCAAAATTGCAGCACATCAGACATAACTGCATATTAAATAAATATGTCCTATTAAAACGTCTAAAAGAAATATATTTTCTCTGCGTACCTCAGTCACAAAGCTCTTGAAACCCTTGCAAACTGATGAAAAATTTCATTTTACTTTTAGAGTGCTGTGGATTTTTTTTAAGCTGGTCAATACTCATAAAAGCACGGTATTCACAAAATCATAGATAGCTGAGATGGAAAGCACCTCTGGAGACCATGTAGTTCAATCTCTCTGTTCACAACAGGGTAATGAAGTGCTATAGGAAGTCACATATTTAATATAGGCTTAATTATTTACATATCTTCTTTCCCATTTCTTGAGAAAAAATGACTTAAAGCTGTAGGAAATCTAAATATTTTACAATTACTTCAACACTAGCACTGCTACTGCTGTCTCAGATTTTGAAATGCTCATCTTCAATGGAAGGGATCAAAAAAAAATTGTTAAGAAGGTTTTTACATGGAACCAACTGGAAAGCTTCCATCCAAGCTGTTCATATTCAGAGAATACAATTCACCAAAAGAAAAATGCTCTGCAGGAAATACAGCAATTTAAATGAAGACTTCAAATCTAACACCCAGGATAACTTATCTTAAAAATTGCTGGGGTTTTTGCCAACTAACCCATCTAAAATTCTTTTTCAACTCCAACACTGACTGGATCAGGAACTCCAGAAATCACTCCAAACTCTGCTATGCTGAACGCTGCAGGTTTCCAAACTCCCTGAAAACCTTGGGAGTCTACAAAACTTGACAGCTACATGCAGAAGAGAAGATGGAAACAGATGCTATATGACTTCTGCTGGGCAGCCAGGATCTATAATTCTTAAGAGTCCAGGTTTAGTTTCAACACTCCCAAAATCAAAACAGGTAAGATAGCTTACCATAAGAACAAGAGATTTTACCTGTGCTGGGATATGAATCCATATTGCAGGATTAAGGAGAACATGATCACACAGCTGCTTCAGCAAGGGCACCCCATTGTGTAAGTTGCTCAGGTATTTCGAAAATGCAAGGCAAAGTTCTAGTACAGCTCGGGTAACATGGGCTTTGGAAGACTGGAAAAGAAGATCTGCTTAAGAAAGAGCCCTGGCGTCTAGGAAAAGAATTTCTCTCCAAAAAAAAAAAGTCAACATTCAAAGAATCACTAGGTTGGAAAAGGCCCACCGGATCGAGTCCAACCATTCCCATCAATCACTAAACCATGTCCCTCAGCACCTCATCCACCCGTCTTTTAAACACGTCCAGGGAAGGTGACTCAACCACCTCCCTGGGGAGCCTATGCCAGTGCCCAATGACACTTTCCATGAAAATTTTTTTCCTGATGTCCAGCCTGAAGCTCCCCTGGCGGAGCTTAAGGCCATTCCCTCTCGTCCTGTCCCCTGTCACGTGGGAGAAGAGGCCAGCTCCCTCTTCTCCACAAACTCCTTTCATGTAGTTGTAAGGAGCAATAAGGTCTCCCCTGAGCCTCCTCTTCTCATTAACATAAGACATCAAGAAAGATTTGCTTTACCTTCTCTAGGCTATATCCTATCACAAGGAAGCCCTTGCAGGAAAGCATCTGTTCTTGCATAGAAATGGAGTTCTTCAGCAACTCCATGATGAAAGCCAATAAAGTAGAACTGAAAAATACAATGTTTTAGTAAAGAAACTTTTTAAAAGGGTTATAACAAGACAGAAAGCATTCCCAAATTAACACTTCCATCACATAGCCCAGAGATACATTTTGTGTGCTATATAAATGCTCAGATCTGAATGTTTAAAACAAAGCAAGAGAAAACTTTGAAAGCTCCAACTTCTTGGTTTTAATTAATACATTTCTAACTTCAAATTCTAGATTCTGAGATAACCATGTAATAGCAAAATTCTTCTGAAAATATCTTTCTGCAGAAAGGCCACAGTTCAGGATCTACTTCTCTCTGCTTTGTATTTCACTTATCAACTTCTGTAGGATCAGTCTCAAATTCCTTTCCACTTCCTACTGTTTTCAGATGAGAAGATATTGGAAATATTTTCCTAGATACAGCTTTGTTATTGGTTCAAGCTAATTTAATTCTGTACTGTTGCCAGAAGGAATGTTCATGCCCAACCCCTTGTGTCACAACACTAGTACCCATGAATCAAGACTCTAGCCAGCTGAAAACCCTCTATTTCTGTGCCACTTTGTATTTGAATTAAATTACTGACTCCTCACATGCCCAAGCCTGAGCTAGTTCAACAGAGGCCCACGAATGTATGAAAGAGTTGAATGGACTTTGCGACCACTCCCCTCTGAGCAATAATATGAATGTAGATAATCTTTAGAGTGTCTTGAAACTACAATTCCAATGAAACGCAGAGCAACTACACCAGGATTCTCTTTGCCATTAATACTACTCTTCAACTTAGAAGGTCCACCAGCCTGGTGCCTGGATGCTCAGAAGCTGGGCTGAGTTGAAACAGAGGTGAAACCAGAGAAAAAGCCTGGCAATAACACTGAGTAACAGTATCTTCCACAACATCCAAAGGTAAAAAAAAAAAAAAAAGAAAAAATTCCAAGGAATAACTCATGTACGTGATAAAACTCATCCTTCGTGGAGTTTCAATTGAAGCCTTCCCTAGTGGATTTCCTCCACGACAAGAATAAGCTCAAGAGAATTGTTACACACAAAAAATGTTAAACAGAAGTGTACATTTTGATTCTACATAAACTTTCCAAGAAAATTTGGGATAAATAAACACTTCATACACCATGCCATTAAATAAAGCAAGAGGTAACTTCCTTTCCTTAAGAAGTAATAAAAGAATAGAACACAATAAGTACACGCACTCACCAAATAGTTGTGTCAACATGGTCCGATGAATATTGCCTATAGTCTAACTGTGCAAAGAGAGGGAAAAGCACCTGCACCCCTCCAATAGAGTGCAGAGCACTCTGGATAGAATGTGTTAAGACTGCTTTCACATCCTGAGAAAGAAGAATTAAGAAATGTTCAAATATGCTTCAGAAACTCTTAATGAGTTTGTTAAAAACAGTTTGAAATTTTGTCACTATAAATACTGGTAATAAATACTATTATCACATAAAAAGAAACAGCAAGAAATACAAACTACACGCTAAACGTAAAGTCTGCCTGACCTAATGCTTTATATAAAGTCTACAGTGCAGATCTTCAAATGAATATACAATAGGTGACCTGCAAATTCTAAAACAATTCAATAACAGAGAGACTCTAGAATAGAACACATGAAAATCTTCTGACAAATTAAAAGGCTAAGGATCAAAGCACTGGGAAGAAAAGAGCATCATATCAATAGGGCAAATAACAGGACAGGTAATGTCTGTAGAGGTCTGAACGTGTCAGAAATTAGGGATAAGCATTTCTTTCTAAAAGCTAACAGTCTTCATAGCACTGAAATTTTTTTACATTGCAGCTTTGATCAAATAAACTTTCTGTTTTGGATTCTTGTGCATCCACATTCATTCTGCAAACAGGGGAGATAGGAACAGGGACAACCCAAAAAACCCAGTCTATGGAGCAGTTCCCTATCTTGTCCAAATCCCCATAAAACTTGATTTTTCAGTTTTCAAACAGCAATCATTTGTAACTTCCAAATCTACAAAAATGTTGAAATACCTGCAGCATGAGGGCATGGGGTGAATGAACAAAAATAGAAGGGTTATCCTTAGGGGACGACTCTAGACACAGCTGTGCGTCTGTAGCCCTTGGATTGTACATAAAAGCAATAGCACTGGAGAGTTTGCCATCATACAGCAACAATTTGTGATGTTCAGCAAGGAAGAGATCACTTTCTGCCTTGAATTTGAATGTTCCCTGGATTGGGGAGCAGGGATAAGGAAGATAAAAAAATAAGTTACATTACACACATTCGGAATATAGTTCAGAACACAATTATTGCCAAAAAATGATGAAAACATTGCTTCTTCAATCTAGCAACATTTCAGAAAGAAAGTCTCATAAGAACATTGACCCAAAGTCAGTTTTACAGAGTTGGAACTGCAGATTCTTTTTAACTCCTGATGAGTGACATTGCCAAAATGGTGGGCAACGTAAAAGAAAACAGAATGACAGCAATGTTCACTCAGAAGGAACTAATAATTGAGGAACAGATAGAATGGGAATAATCTTTTTTAGTGTATGTTTGTACAGCTGCTAGGGAGTAACAGTCTTCAATTAGCACCCCTCAGGCTATGACAAAACAAATAATAAATCACTGCAACAAAACTAACCCTCAGCACTAACTTCACACATTTAAAAAAAAAAAATCAACTATGAGGCTACATTTCTAGAACGAGTACATTATACTTGATAAAAAGTTTTCAGTCTCAATGAAATAGTGAACCTAGCCAGTGATAACACCATTTTACCTTCCCCCAACATCAACATGGAAATTTTAAGTAAACATGAAGACAAATTTTTTTGTATAAGAAATTAAATAATTGCATTCACGCTTACTTGTATTTTGCCAGGCAATACACAGGCTTATAGAAGAAATGTAGAATAGTTCAGTAAGAAGACTACACAGTAAGAACATTTTTAGAATGACGCAGAGGTCTCAACATTCTTAAAACCCACCACAAAAAACCTTATCAGAATTAAGTTTTGGAAGCTTTACAGTCAATTCTAAGATACCTTATATCCCAGACCAAGCTGATAAATGGCAAATATCTGAGCAGCATTGAGAGCCTCACTAAAAAGGTAAACGGATGTCATTTGCCCACAAAACACTCGATTGGCATCTGCTGTTTCTGAAGAACCCAGGAAACATTTGTCAAATGTCTAAAAGTGAAACAGAACGAAGTTACAGGCTTTAATCCAAGCCACACAAGCAAATTATGCAAAGAATATACATGCTATGAGGGAACATTATTGTTACATGAATAAGCATTTGAGGGTCTCCACAGAGACAAAATCTGAAGCTCTGAGATGTATAAAAGCAGAATCTACTCCTCTATCAAAACTTTATTAATATTATTTTCAACAGTTTTCTAAAATGTATTAAATGGGGGTGGTTTACTAATAAAATGGTGAAGGATATCTATTTAACCTAACAAGCTGATCAATTACAGATATTAGAAAACAGGGATTACTCACATCACTGGTGTTGACAAACCATGTTATTTCTCCATAAGATGCCAGTTCCCCATTCACGTAACATCGAAGTTCACTATTCTTCCAACGGTTATAGATGTGTACTATAGTAACCATATACCACTAAACAATAAGAAAACAACTGATATCATTCCATAGACACTTAAGTAGCTTAAGCATTGAAATGGCTCATAGTAGAACACATTCTACCATTTACATGAATTAAATTAAGATTCATGGATTTATTTTAAGTCAAAAAGATTAAGTCATTGGTGAGTTTTCTTGCATAGCTATGTCAAAGGGTAATTTGCCCTTCTTCCACAAAAAGTAAACACAGAAGCTTAAAAGATATTTATGGTATAGAACTCAAAAAAAAAATCATGGCAATGCTGAACCCCATTTACACTGAAACCACTATGTAAATAAGTTTTAAGTTGGGTTAGTTTTAGCATGATGGACTACCGCAAATGCCATTCCAAAGAGCAAGGATGGCTCCAGACTAAAGACCTTCAAAGGCTGTGCATGTCAAATTATCACAAACAGACCCATATTTACAGCAAGGGATTACTGATAAGAAATGCCTGAGGAGGCCTGTTCTTCCACAGCATGTTTACACCAGTTGCTCTAGAAACTTTACCAGAACATCCTTCGAACATCAATAATAAAATCAACTCCAACAGTTTATTTCTTATATTTAAATAGATACCAAGAATAAAGCACTAAACACAAGGAGACTATTTTCTGGACAATCCGAATGAACATAAAGTATAACATTCTTTCAAGAATGAATCTGTTGTTCTCCCACATCTAAAACCAAACTCCCATTAATGGTCCCAGCTTGATTAGGAAAACGAAGTATGGGTTAGTAGCCATGCTTTCTTAAAAAAAACACTGCATTTGTCCACATCAAGTAAGCAACAAAATAAAGAGAAGCCTTAGCAAACCCCTATAGGACAAAAAGAGGACAATGTCTGGAGGTGGAAGAAAACATAGTATAAACAGAGGAAGGAAAAAAAATCATAAGCCTTGTAAGAATCAAGCTGTGTATATGTGCTAAGAGCTCTCAAGAGAATCCGCACATCTCACATATTCATAAAACTTCTAGTAAACTGCATCTTCTAGCTGTCTCTTACACATTTCTTAAGTAAAATTAAAAAGAAATAAGAATTCAAAATACAAATTTTTCGTTCATTTCAGTGTTAACTGTTCTTATAAATGAAGACAAGTTCAATGAATATTTACAACACTCCCTAGCCTACAGATTAATTCATGAAACCATTTTGAAAGATTTTATTGGTTTTACCCACCTTTTGTGGCTTGAAATCAAATTTTACACAGTGCTGGAAACCTTTTCCCTTTGATTTTATGGACGTTACAATCAAGCAGCCTCCAACAAAGTGAGCAGAATAACCAAGTCCTTTGTTTGTTCGAAAACTAACAAATTAGAACAAAATTAGCACATACACAGACAGAAGCAGAAATCATTCAAGAATTAACAGAAACTGAACATCAGAAATATGTTTTTACTTACCAATATAAGTAAGGCTTATCCTTATCCACATTGATATTATTTACAGGATCCATTCTTAGCCAAGTATGGAAGGTAAACCCATTCTGGTATGGCCACTTGGCTATAGGAGGTAAGGCAATAGCCTAAAGAAAGTAAAAGTTATTCATGTAGAAAGAGCAACACCACAATAGTAAAGTATCCAGCTTAAGACACACATATATACCAATACGCAGATACATACTACAAATGCATAAAAAATACCTGGCCTAACTTCTGTACTTTTTATACTTAATCTAAATATGTTAAAAAGCTGTCTTTACATCTCAAAGAAGATTATTAACAGTAACCTACACTTCAAAAATTAAAGGCTTTAGTTGAAGCCTCATAGCAAAAAAATTCTTCAAAATATAAATTCAGGTTGATTTGGGTTTGTGTTAACCTGACAGAATAATCAGATTTATAAAGTTATTTTTACATAGTGTTTGTATTAAAAAAACCCCACTGATTTTGAAAAGAAGATGGTCACAAAAAGAGCATCACATATACTCCACTTAACAGATTCTTTTCTCTCTTGAAACTCATGCCTACATAGCCTTCCAGTTACAATGCCACTACCTTAAAAGTAATACAATTCTCACCAGTCAAAATCTTCATCACAAATACTGCGTTTATGTTAACTCAAAAGCTCTTACATTATAAACTTTGTGGCAGGGCCCTTTGTTTCAAACAGTTGGGGTTTACTGTGTTAGGTTTTTTGTTTGGTTAGGGATTTTTTAACATTACTATTAACTTTCCACTGTCTTGCTGCACAGATTTGCAATACACACTTCAATCACAACTGCCATAACCTCTGATCAAAGATGCTGTCCAGATGATCAATACCAATGAATAAAAAACATCAAAGAACTTCCATGTCGCCAGACTCCTTATTATGCTCCCATATTCCATTCAGCTATCCCTGTCCAAATAAAATGCTATAAATCGTTCTCTATACCAGCTAACTAATCAGTCTCCGTGTTTTTGAGCCCAGTGTTTGCAAACTGGTAATGCTATTATTTGGTTTAACTCATAATGGATCTTGGAGTAATCATATTAAATAGTTAATTTCTGAGACTTCCTAATTTAAAAATATATATGAATATTCACATTGAGGTTACTGAGGCACCCCAACACCATGTACAGTTCAAGCATTCAACAGAATTATTAAGTTAAATACAATATTAACTAGTAATATTAAATACAATATTAATTAAGTACAATAATAGTACATGAATAGCCAATAGGAACAAACATATGTCTATTGCCAAGTTCTCCTGCATGTGATAAACATCTAACTGTAGAAGCATTTTCCTAACAGTCTGAGTTTTTTCTGGTTTTTCATTGCAAAAAAAAAAAAAATACACTATGTGACCAAGTTGATGAAATCTGATCTCAAGCGACCCAAATTAGAAAGGTAACAGGTTTATGCAAAGAAAGCTGGAGTCACCTGATAAATCTTAATCAAGTCTTATTCTGAATTAAGCATGAAATTTTGAACATAACATTTCATCCTAGGATTTTCAGAGCAAAAGTAATGATATATTTAAATTCTTACAGAAGATTCTACACAGCTTTTTCCAACTACCTATTTAGGGTTTTTTCCAAGTGAAAACCACAGAATTTAAAAATCTCCTGAAGAATTACAAAAAGACTAATCACAGTTAAATGTAATCCTCTCTCAGAATTATTCAACCTACATACATCTAGGATCCTCGTTTTCTTAGAATTCTTGTCTGCAATATATAGTATTCACATCATCTGATCATTACAAAAACTAACAGATGGTGAAAGAATGGCTCTTCTAGATCAACGCTTTGTTCTTTCATTAGCAAACATTTCCAGAGGTGCAGCTGTACCAGGTCTGTGCGACAAGGCTCACGTAGCAAAGGGGCTGCAGGGATGGCTGCTGCAAGAAGATGCCAGAAGCTTCTCCCATGTCCAATAGAGCTGGCTTCAAGATGGACTCACCACTGGTCAAAGGTGAGCCAAACAGTAACAGTGGTAGCACCTCTGAGGTAAGATACTTAAAGAAGAGTGGAAAGCTGCTGCACAACAGCAAAGAAAGGAGTGAGAATATGAGCGAGAAAAACTCTGCAGACAGCAAGGTCAGCGAAGACAGAGGGTGAGGAGGTGCTCCAGGTGCCAGAGCAGAGACTCCCCTGCAGCCCATGGTGAAGGCCGTGAAGACACAGACTGTCCCCCTGCAGCCCATGGAGGTCCACAGTGGAGCAGATATCCATCTGCAGCCTGTGGAGGATCCCATGCCAAAGAAGATGGATGTGCCTGAAGGAGGCTGTGACCCTATGGGAAGCCTGTGCTGGATTGGGCTCCTGACAGGACCCATGACCTGTGCAGACAGCCCATGCTGGAGCAGGTTTGCTGCCAGGACTAGTGACTCCATGGGGGACCCACGCTGGAGCAGTCTTTTCCTGAAGGACTGTAGACTCCTGAAAGGGTCTACGCTGGAGAAGTTAATGAAGAACTGGGAAGGAGCCACATAGAGAAGTTTGTGGATGTCTCCAGTGGGTGGGACCCCATGCTGGAGCAGGGAAAGAGGGTGAGAAGGAAAGAGAAGCAAAGATAACATGATGATTTGACTGCAAATCCCATTCCTTGTCCCCCCTGCGTCACTCAGGGAGCAGCAGGTAGAGAAACTGGGAGTGAAGTTGACCCTGTAAAGAAGGAAGGGGGTGGAGGGAAGTTGTTATAAGATTTGTTTTTATTTTTCATTTCCCTATTCCAATTTGATTGGTAAAAAAGATTAATTTCCCCAAGCTGAGTCTCTTTTCCTTGTGACAGTAACTGGTGAGACATCTCTGTGTCCTTATCTCAACCCATGAGTCTTTTGTTATATTTTCTCTCCCCCAACAAGCTGAGGAGGGGACTGATAGAGCAGCTTGGTGAGTGCCTGGTGTCCAGCAGAGGTCAACCCTCCACAAACCACTGTCACACACACTGCATACTAACACTAGCATAATTCCCACAGAATCACAGGAATGAAAAGCAGCCTTTCTTCCCCTTCAAGGAAGAAAAGATCTTCTTCGCAAAAAGATTTGACTGAACCAGCTGGAAGAGGAGGATGGGAAAAGGGGTGGGAACAAGACACCTCACTTACCCATTCTTTATGTAATAGTATTTGTCCTTCTTTAGTGATAATGCACATTTAGTATTGTGTGATTTATTTAGGCATAATGTAGACATCAGGCAGAGGAAAAAAAAAAAATGGTCAAAATTCTATGTCTATGGTAAGGATGGATGAGACAAAAGAATACCACATACAAAATTAACTAATGGCTGTAATAGAACAATGAACAAATAAAAAGACTTAAAATATCTACATACTGCAGCACTTTTTCCTGGAAAGTTGAAGAAGGCATCAGGTCCATATTTCTGAGGCATGTGTTTTAACACAGACAGTAACTTCCCAGCATGTGGTGGCTGACAAAGAGAATTATTACACTTGTAAATAAATAAAACAAACCTATAAGAAAAAAGACTATACACACACAAAAAAAAGAATTTTGACACATATTACAGCCTTGCCCACGTTTGAGTAATACCCTGCTAAGACACTTAGCACTTTCAATAAACAACATTAACGAAGTTGTGGATACCTTCACATACTACGCAGTAGGTACACTGAAATAAAATTAATTGGACAACTAAATTAAGGACTTAAAATGCCAGAGCCACTTTCATTCAGCATAAACTAAACTGACCCTGAATGTCGGTTCCTCCCGCTATCTGTTCTACCATTTGTGTGGGTTTGCCTTGAGCTAAAGAAACTGATGCAGCTGAAAACTAATTGAGGAGGGGAAAAAAAATGCAAACCAAATTTCAGTTACAGCATTTTTAGATTGTGGCTGCATAAAACGTGACCCAGCCCAAAGGAGATGGAGAATCCCTAGTAAAAAGTAAAGGTAGGATAGGTAGACAACATCATTTTCTTCAGTACTACAGTGATAAACTAGATTGAAGTGTCTTTGGTTGCATATATCCTCATTTAAGACTGTGGAGAAAGTTTCAAGACTCAAGGGCAGTTTGGAGCACCTAAACTGAGAGCTCAGTTAGTGCAAATACTTAACACTTCCCTACCAAAACTCTAATTCTGCATAGGATGGGTTGCTTTTTTTTTTAATATTCAGCAACTGTAAACTCCAAATTGAGCATCTGAGCTTCCAACAGCAAATACTTGTCATATTGACAGAACAATTTTGTGCATCTTCTTTTACCATTTCATAAATTTCCAGTAGACCTATTTTTAAACTACAGTTTGCCACTTACAATCTCTTCCTGAAAGTGCCCTTTTTTCTCCTCTTGTAAGCAGCTACCACCTGAAAACTAAGCTTTGTGTGATCTGTAACAAGTATTTCAAATGTACCAAGATTATAGTGCTTCATGAATCTGAATTAAAATTGAGGAGAAAACACCGAGAACTGCTTGGATGTCTTCAGCACTACAGAATTCAATTAGGTAATTTATGTTGTGGCCAAATACTTTGTATCTTTACAGCACTGCTGATTTTAAGATTTATGGAGTTGTGCAACTCCTTAGCAATGCAACTGTGGTATTTTTCTCTTCCTTTCCTCTGTGTTTGGTCCTTAGTAAAGAAAGGAAATTAAATGCAAATAACAGAGAGACAGGAAATGAAAAAGTTAATGTTACGGAGACAACTTTAATTCATCCATGGTCAAATATACTCTTTATGTTCAATTATTAAGTTCAAACACTCTATTAAGTTTGGAGTATTTTTATTTGTGCAAGTTAAGATCTCCAGAGTTATTTATTTCAAAGAGTCTTTTAAAATTTACTATATTATTTGTGCATGCTGGCTCTTAAGTTGAATATATTTTTTTAATTACTTTAAATTATTTTTAAACTGCAACACCCTGCTACCTTTTCTCTGCCTCTTCTCTACAATACATAGAGTATTTAGACCTAAGAGAAGTTGAATTGAAATTCAAAGCAGGTAAGACAATTGTTAAAATAGTTCCCAATTCCAGGAAAACGAGGAGTTCCTGTTAAAGAAAACTTTAGGTGGCAGCCCCTGAAGGAGGGTGTCAACAGCAAAAGGAGGCCCTCTCCTCTACTCCTAGTTCACAGAGGAACATATGATATGTGAAACACATTATGTGATTTTTCATCTGGAGCTTTTTGCCTTCCATTCTAATTCTGCCACAAATTCTCACTTCCCTAACCAGTTAATTTTTTCCAATGTTTGGGTAAAAAAGAACAATGTGAAAATAGGAGCAGAGTGAATTGCCTCTGTAGATGGTTTTTAGTTATTCTTCTCTTTTATCGCAAAGAAAAATTAATCCTTTTTCCTTAAATTTCACATAACTGGAATTACAAAAATAAAAACGTGCCCATAAAAACACTTTAAAACTTGCTTAGAGTCATCATATTACTCCCAGTCCACAGATCCAGGAGGAATTTTAATTTCATCCCTCTTCTGCTCTCTGCATTTTAATTGCTTCCATGCAAAAAGATTCACTGATACAGTACCAGAAAGCATCCTGTATTTACTGGCACGTTTGTCTATTGTAAAGTGTAGCAAACAGCCTTTTAACTTGCAAACGTTAGGAAAAGCACAAGCAACACGACAAGAATGTTTTCAGTTTTGTTCTTCTCTTACCCATCTTCCTTTTTCTCCTTGAAGCTTGCTGAAGAATAACTTTAGCTCTCGAACTGTCAAATTATAGCTAGCCAACACACCTAGCATATCCACTAGGAGATCTGAAAAGAACAGCAATGTAATTGTTTAATAAAATGTACTGTTAGATTTCTATTGTTTAATTAATAACTGTTTCCCTGAGAGTTTACGTAAAATAGGATTTTTTTTACAGGAGTACAGTTTGAGTCATGAACTGAGTGGAACTGTACCTGCAATCATGTTGTCAGCTCTATCAATCCTCTTGAGCACTTGTTCAACAAGCCCCACTTCTGTGCACGCTTGTAGATTGCGTATACTTTTCTTCAAGATTGCCGTAAACATGCTCCACACCTCGGCCTGGCAGGTGACATCACACTTGTCCAGCAAGTCTACCATGCAGGTGATGCCCTCTACTTCTTGGATGATGAAGTTCATTTCCAAGTCAAAGCGGCCCCCAACAAGCTTTCAGAAAAAAGATTTTAAAAAAACTAAGACAATTGCATCAAAGAACCATTCCATGTTTAAAGATGTAAGCTAAGAAAAACTCAATTTCATCATATCAAGTCTCATTCTTTCTCTGTTTCAAGTTCAGTTGAGCAACTTCAACAAAGGTGCTCCTAAGGTGTCACCTGCTATCAATTGCTGCAAAGGAATATTTGGGTAGTTTAAAACAGAGATGTCATTTAGCTGCCCTACAGAGCTGAGAAGCAAAGACACCAAGTGAATGTTCCAACTCAGGTGAGAGAACCAAGTCAACTAAGATACCTTAAACAGTCTGGAGTGACCCTAAAAGCTTTTCTTCAAATGAACTTAACACTCCTTAAATAAGAGGGCCATTCCAGCCAAAAGGAGCTGAGCAACAACAGAAATACTGCTTCTTATAAACACTTCAGTCATTCCTGAGATACTGAATATAACCGGTAAAGTATTAACTGTCTGTTTCATTAACAACCACAGGTACTAAAAGGACACAACAGCTTGCTTTGCTATACTTGCATGAATGTGAAAGAGCAGCACCATTTGAAGCCTTTGACTATGCTTTGGCTAAAGCACTTAAACCCTGTAATATTTCAGGTCTCCTAGATGCAAGCTTTGATTGAAGATACACTGATTAACTAACCACATATGCACGTTCCAAGGAGGTGGAGGGAGGAAGGAAATAATCAACTTCATTCTCATTTGTGTATTCAATAGAATGAAAATTCTAGTTGAAGGAAAGGTTGATCAAAGTAACCTAATTCCTCTACCTCACTTTTCTTTAAACTTCTCCTGGACTTCAGAACTGTATTAAATTTAATGCTTGCAACACTTGCCAAAATACCTATTATATACTAGCATACAAATAAGAATTCAGACAGTATTAACTCAAATGATCAAAACTGACTCATGATCATAAGTATTTCAGCTCAATCTCACTTCTACAAGTTTCTCTTATAGAAGGCACTATTTCATTCCTATGCAGTGCTCCTTTAACAAGGTCTGACCATTAAAAACTTCAATGCTGTCACTTACCCAAGTCATACCATGTTAAAATTGCCTCAAAACACATTGACTGATTAACTTCCATATTAGCTCCAACAGCTTTTCTCAGGTATTCAAGATTGGAAGATAAACTTACCCTTCATTAACTACTGAAATTACCATACATTTTCCTCAAGTGTCTAGATCTTGTCACTTCGAAGCAGCAATTTTCGGTCTTCTGGGCATAAACGACTAATGCCAAACACCAGAAGAAGCAGAGCAAGTTACTTCTTTTACGACAGAATAGACAATGTCTTGTGGCAACAATTTCTAAACAGTAATTCACACTTTTCCATATTCTCCCTTCTCAGTCATGAAAAATAATTATGCAATTTACTATCAGATGCTTCCTTAATATCTAGGGAAACCGCAGGAACTGAATGGAGAGACCTGAATTATATTCTCAGCTTCTCTATATCAACTCACACTGACAACTCAAACAAATCTATCAAGTCATCCTCATTCTCCAAGCCTTGGTTTTCTCCTTCCATAAGATGGAGCTACCTGAGGAAAGTAGAATTCAAGGGAGAATGCTAAGCAGAATGGATAAAAGTATAATTCAAGAGAGAACACTGAGCAGAATGGATTAACACAGAGTTACTGAAAAACAAATGCAAAGAAAAAAGTACACAGCCCTTCAAAAGAACTCTGAAGAAAATATTTGAAAATGTAAAACAAATAACCAATGTTACATTTTATTTGATACTAAATTTATCATTCCCTACAAAACTGAGGTATTCCTCAAGGAGCCACTCTAACCATCACAGTAAGAAACAAAGAAAAATACTGCATTCCATGTACAGACAGAATAGTTGAAGGTTAATTTTTAGGCACAAAACACCTGCTAATTCTTAACAAGAAATTCAACTCTATGTGTTTGGTTTTAACCATCATCCAGCCATCAATTATCACACCAAAACCATATACGGCACCTAGAGGTGACCTTACCTTCACCCTGTAGTCTACATTACCAATCTTTCATTTTTGGCTAGATAGACTATTATCAGTAACCACCCATCCAGGAAGCTGTCAAATTAGGTTTCCAATCTAATCTGCAAACATAAGCATTTCAGGAAGTACCTTCTAGAAATAATACGCTACAGTAGAAATAATTATCATCTTAACATTTCCTTTAAGGGAAGTGAGGACAAAAAAATTGACATAGAAAGCAATATACCAAAGGCACAGCGCAGTTGATGTACTATATGTATTCATCCCCATTAGATACACATAAGCACACACTCTCCCCACGGTATTTCATATTAACCCTTTCTAATGGTGATTTGAAACTGATCAACCTTCAAAACACAAATTTGTTTCCAATGACAGGGATCATAATCCAGGTCCATGCATTGGCTAGTTATTATCTGAGCTGCAGTAATGGCTGTGCACAGCAAAATGTAATCTTCCCAAATGTCACAGTAAGTTATGAATATCTGAGCAGCTTAATGCACCTTACTAGCCATGAAGTGTGAGAATGTAATCTTATTACCTTTTTTATGGTTGTATTTTTTTGAATAATGTAGCCTTTGAACTGATGTATAGTCTTTCCTTGCACTTTAGCATGATTTGGTCTCCCATGTCGCACAGTACATTTTTCAAAATTCTCCAATTCAACGTATTTTAAGTCCTATGCTGAGCTGCATAAACAATCTTTATAGCAACCTACAGGGTGGCATAACATTTTCTTTCTTCAGCACATAAGCATAAGCTTATAGGAATGGTTTTAAAGTGTAGTATTCAAGGTATTCAAATAAACCCTCACAAATTTTAAGTTTCATCTGTTATTTTTACCTTTGAAAAATATATAAATTAAACCAACAGCTCAAGCTTTTTTTTTTGTTTCTACACTTAGATGATTGAGAACAGGAAGAATACTTTACAGCAATTTTGAGCTCACATTCAGAGAGCATGATTTTTTTTTCCCTTAAGAGTCAAACTAATGAGAAGCCGACATAATAGCACTAATTTAAGTATAAAATAGCACTACATCACTTCTACGAACAAATAAAAAGCCAATTTAAACATATGTCACTTCTCTTTGCAGTGAACCTTTCACCTAACATAAAATGCAAGAAGTGATCCAAGATATAAAAAAAATGGTCCACTCTTTGGGTGAGCAACTACCAAACCACAGTATGTTGAAAATAGCTCAAAACACACACAAGTCAAGATCCTTTTTCTTGAAAAATCACGATCTGGACTATTGATCTAATTTACTCCAAGTGGCAAACACAAAATATTTCAAAATCTTGTAATAAAATTTGAGGAAAGGTATTTCAATGAACTATAACAGAAAACAAAAAGAAATAAAGTCCAAGACCACAATCAGCATTTCTGCTGGAAAAGTCAAACTGGCTGTCCTTGAGAGAGCTACAGGGGTGGATCTTCACAGTTTTGCTTCAAACTTCAAAAAAGACTTCACTTCCACAGACCTTCTTCATCCATTATCCTTAGATAATCTACACATCAAGTCAAACATACTTGTTTTGTTCCCTAAAACCAGGGTGAAAGCACTATTAACCAAACAAACTGCAACATTCCTTTTCTTCTAGATGTTGGATCTTTTAATCTCAGAATTGTTTATTTAGTATGTCCAAAACAAGTACAGACAATGCCTATCCCATGGATGATGCCTATCCCATGGATGATGCCTACACCTTGAAGAAAAAAAATGCAGTCAAACAGGCCAGTTCTATCTCAGTGGAAATTTTAAACGTTTACACCTAATAAGAGTCTGCAAAGCTGTGTGTATGAATCTGATAACTGCCTGAAATCTTTTATTTATGAGTAAGGTACTTGTACAAGAGGTACAAACATTAGGAAAACTGGGCTGATGGTAAACCAGTTGCCATTTCAGCAATTAACACTCCAATTACATCAGCTGTCATTTCAGCAATTGAAGCATTGACACATCCCCTAAATTTTACCTCTGTTCACAAAATAGTCATGTTCTTAGTGCAAGTCTACATCATGTTAGCTGACACAAAGTTAAAAATGAACAAAAAACAAACCCATTATTTTCATCCCTCAGTGATGAAATGTCCATGCAGCTGCAGGGAGAACACAAACACTAAAAAGATGCATTTATTTTGGCCACTATGCTTCTGAGTGATAACGAATATAATACTCTTTGCCTACATTAACTCTTATCTTGTACACTAACCCATGTCTTGTACTCCATCCCCTCTCAGTTACTCAGAAATTCAAAACACATGTACTGATCCTCAAAAATACACATCAAAGACTTGTGGATTATAAGTAGTAAAACATCTTCAGAGCAAGGATCTCATTGGCTCAGGAGTGATCCCAAGACAGTCCAATCCCCTGATGGCACACAACGAACAGTAAAAGTCAACACTATGTTACACATACTGGATAGGATAAAAAGACAGGTCTGGTTTGGAAAGGCCTCTACAGACCAAAATAGGGAAAAGAATAACTCATACATGTTTATTTGCAGCAAAAAACATCCTCTGTCCCTCATCCCCAGCTTTTGCATGCAATCTCTTCCATCACAAGAACAACATTTGGAGGTGAGAACATAATAAAATGAGTCCTAAGAGGAGATTTGGTAGGAAACACTGTTGGTAGCTTGAAGTCAATCCAGTAGTGGCACTGGCATGCACATCAAGTCAGTGAAACGACGACAAACAAAGCTCAGACCCAGAGACATTATAAAGAGTCAGATAAAGGAGAGAAAAAGCCTAGAAATCTACTTTTTTTCTTCAATATATTGTCATTTTATGAACCATAGTGTAATCAGAAAAATTAGACAAAGCACAAAGAACTGTGGGAAGAACAACTTAGGAAAGGTGTGGTCATAATCTTCCAGCAAGATGCAGAGGATTTAAAACTATTTGCTAACTTAGCAGTAGATCGAAGTTCAATGTAACGTAAGACTGTGAATACACAAGCGATCAGTGACCTTTCCAGAGATGGAAAAATTCTACTCCATCTTCTTCCATAAGCATCCTCTTTAATCTTGCTCCAACTGTGGCCTTGCTTTCTTCCATGTATTAAAAAACCAAAAACAAAACAAAAAAAACCCCAATTCTGTCCCCACATGACTCAGCAGTTACATTACAAAAACCTCAAAAAACTAATACTACACATCTCCCCTGCTTTCTGAGGGAGGCAGAGAGAGGAACATTTTCTTCTTAATTAGATGCTTTCCCTCCTGTCATCAAGTTCCTAACAAAGCCCAAACAAAGCAAATAAGAAAGGCTTGATTTAAACCAGGCATATCAAAAGTGGCATCACACAACATCACTGCACCAACATTAACCTTGATGCCTTCATATGATTCTGTTCAATATTGTTATCGACTATGATAAAAGCTGGATCATTCAGTAAAAACCATCCCCACTGCTTCCCTTCATAGTGAAGGGAATTAATTTTCTGTATTAAGAAAAAATTTCTTCAAGTCTGTCACTCATTTGGAAAAACAGGCTAAAAGTAAATTTAACAAGCATCCACAACATGTTAGGAGTCTCCTACTGCCACCTAATGCTCCTTTTGAAACGGTTCGCCCAGTATCACACATTTTTAATGTAGTGTCTCATCACAGTATCATTCTCTCCTCCCCCAGACAGCTTTATATTAGCAGCTTACACCTCATGCCCTGCCAAATCGAAGTAGAAAGCTGCATCTCCAGAAAATGAGATTGGCTAAGATTTTAGCAGAAAAGTTTATATTCAAGTATCGATTTATGTAAAACTAGAGTTTCTTCAACTTTACAATTGCTAACCGCAGAGGGCACACAATTTGCCCAATTACACAGGAAAAAGGAGCAAATAACTCCTATCTGGTTAATCTGAGACATAACACAGTCCATTAAAATTCACCTTTAAATAGGCACTGTGCTATGTTTACTAATACGCTAAAATGACTCAATCAAAATAACAACATAAAAAAGCAAACTTCTTGTCTAGGTAGGTACAATACACCTGAAGCATCCTTACAATGTTGACACTTACCTACAGACCTACAGGTTTCTCCACCCTAACAGAAGTGGGGTAGGATTTTAAAAGATAATTATGCTGTAACCAATGATGCTATATTTACCCTAGCTACTATTTTCACTCCACTTGAAAGCATTTTTTATGTCAAATAAATTCGCTAACACGATTACTTCTTTGTAGCATACAGTTGAAGCCTCAGTGCAAGAAAAGCAGTACATGGAAGAATTAGATCTACACGATATTTTTACACATGGGGGCAGGGGTACAACACTATGAATTTCAAATCCTATATGTTTTGGGTTTTAATCTATTTTAGAAAAAGCTTTCAGAAATATTTTTCTTAAGGTAAAAATACAAAAAAATGAAATTGAGTCCCTATCTTATAATGAGAAAAATCCTAGGTTTAAGCAAGATTACTAACAAGATTACATTTTATCCTACAAAAAAACCCAAAAACAGATTCCAAAAATGAAATATAGACAAGTCTAGTGTTAGGAATTTTACCCGCCTCTCAATCTTCACCAACCCATGAATAGATGAAACAGCTGATATAAAGAGAAAGATTGCCAAGAACATGACACAAATCATGAATATTAGGGGCCCAGGGAACCATGCTCTGACACAGACCAGTGGATCCTCCACAGGAACCTGTGGGGCATTGGACAAGTTCAAAGAAGAAAACAGGAGACATATAAAACTGATTCCCTACTGGCTTATGCCCGAAGCACGACACTGAGCACAGAGGCCCTTTACTCCTGAGGAGACCATGCAACTATAAGCTTTATTTCAAATCCCTGAGGAAACAAAGTACATTTTTTACAAATTAAACAATTTCAAGACAAAATTTCAACACACTTCAAACAGTAGCTAAAAGTATATTTACAAAACC
Organism: Coccyzus lansbergi; assembly: GCA_033558105.1. Classification (NCBI taxonomy): domain Eukaryota; kingdom Metazoa; phylum Chordata; class Aves; order Cuculiformes; family Coccyzidae; genus Coccyzus; species Coccyzus lansbergi. The sequence continues at coordinate 1,281,394 of JAUMJK010001132.1, forward strand.
TGGCAGTTTTCCTAGTTCGGCTTATATTACAGACCTCAAGAGATATTAATATACATATAAAGTATGTTTACATCCAGATGAAATTTTTATCTTTCCAGTACTGGTATTAATAGCATTAAAATCTGCTTTTGTTTTAATCGACTTGTTTCAGTGTATCTTTAACCTGTAATACCATTTAAGATATACAAGAAAGATATGGCTCCAAGAGACTGTTTAATAATATGCAAATTTGTAGCTCCATACAGGAAATGAAATACCCTAAATCTTTACATCACATCAGATTCATATGTGCATTGAAAGCAAATAAATCATTTAAACCATGATACATAGAACCTTTTTAAATTTGCATTTATCTACAGTAAATACTGCCATATTCTTTAATAGCTTGCTAGTGCAATCTTAGCAAACTAATGATTTATGCGTTTGACATTTTAAAAATCAGAAATCTGTCATTTTATGACATCCAGTAGAAAGTCAACTTGAGTTACATTACTCCGAGTTTAAACTCAAATACATGAAACACACATAGCAAAGCATGGTAGCACTTCATTATCCCAGCACTTCTGTCCCTAGCTACACTTCTCAAAGTTATCTGATATTTTTCTCTGAATTTACAATATTAAAAAAAAAAATTGTTTTTAAAGGATCCAGACACACATAACTTAAGCATATAACTCATTGACAAGTCTGGAAATATCACCCTTAAGTGAACTAAAAGAATCTCCTGTATTCAGGGAGGAAACAGACTATCTATACCTCAGTCACCAAGCTGCATGGGTCTGCATCTTGTCCTATCTTAATGCCTCCACTCAAGAAAAGAGCCCAAAAAATAACATTTCTAATATCATGTGAATCAACAACAAGTGCAGGCTCGGAAACAAACCATAGAGTCACAACAAAGCTACAGCAAATTCTCTACAAAAATGCAAACACAAATAATTCTCAAGTGTCTCCCAGTGCCTCACAAGTGAGGTACGTGTATTCCCAGGAGGTGTGCAAGACAACACTCTGGGATGTGAAAAGAATAATTGTTATTATGTTCTATTTTATATTGTCCATTCTAATTTATACTTTTGTACAATTTATCATGTACATTATATACTATTACAGCTGTACGTGTAGATAATATTTATAAATAAGTAGTTATGTATTTATTTGGTGTGCTTGCTCAAAATGTTTTTACTGATCATGTGTGCAATTAAAAAGGTTTGAAGACCACTTCCCTAGATGCTAGAGAACAGACAATATATCCCAATATTTTTCTACAGAGACATTACAACTGTCTGGTATTTTACAGTGGATTGGAGATGGGAGAAAGAAGCCACCACTCTTCACAGAATCTGAAGCTGGCACCCTGCAAGCCTTATATAATCCATCCTTCATACAACTTCATAACTTTTTGCTTAAAATGTGTATTCACTCTGCAAAGTATACAATTACAAAAAAAAGTAAAAATGGAATTCTAGGAGTAAAACAAGGTTACAAGTTTATTCTAGGAAACTTGCTTGAAAGTGTTTGTCAGCTTGTATAGATTAAGACATAACAGCAAAAGGAACAAAGAAATCACAGAAGATGAACAAAACAGAACGTGTTCCAAACATGGAATTGTAGAAGAATAGCAAAGAATAACCTTACAAGAGGAATAAAATGAAGCTCAAAAAGCCAAGAAGTAATACAAGGTGAAGCGAGTATTCAGTTTGCTTATAAAACTCTGGCCAGTTTTATCTGATCTAGCAAACATAACGTTAAGTATTTCCTCTCCCACTGAAAGTCACAGCCCTCATTTAGCGCATGCTAGAAGCAAATGCGTGGCAGCTTCTCAACTGCCATCAGATTTCATAGCTCAGCAGATTAATTGCAGAAAATTTCAGCACAACTAAAGGCACCGAGTTACAAATTCCAACAGAAACCAAGAACCATTACATCTGTTTCTGTCATTTCTGACACTGCCTTGATCCAGAACAGCTGGAAAACACCACACTTGCCTTCCTAGAATTGGCAGAGGCTGCTACCACAGCTAAAGCAGAGACAGTTAAGAGTTTGGATGTTAGAAATGCTAAACGACATGTTACAGGAAACATAACGCTCAGCTTTCCCTGTTGCCATTTTTTTAATTTTGTGTAGCTGTGATCAACATGGGAGAACCATGTAGATGATCCAAGCTAGAATAAATAACAGCCTTTCACTTATTTATACCAAGAAATTACTTTCTTTGCTTCCAGATTCCACCTGCCACACCCCTCCAAATACACCACTACTTTTTTTAGAGTTTAAAATATATATATATTACAAGAAGCCAGCATATTAAGTGCTTTGAAATAATAAGTATCTTAAAGAAGGGAAGTACAAGAGACAAGTGGTACATCAAAAGGATTAAGAGTTTCATTTTCTTAACAAATAGCAAATCAATAACACTTGACTGAACTCAAAGACCCACTACCAGTGCTGGTGCTCAATTCCTCTATTCGATCTAAGCCATGCCCACAGACAAGAAGCCTAACCAGCACATCTGTACTGCTCACAGCGGCAAGAGCAAAGGCACCTATCAAACCCACCGCAGTCACAACGACAATCAGACAACCTCCATCCACCTGGATTTTGTAACAGCAAGACTGCCATTGCTAAACTCATGATTACTACCAACTACACCAGAAGAAAAAAGGTGCCTTTGTGAGACCAGATACATCAGTAAAACGTCTACAACTAGATCTTTTGGGGTTTTTTCATTCAATTCCTACAAAGCAAAAAAAAAAGCATGAACAGAAATTCTGTCCATTCTGAAAGTATGGACAGAAATATGACTCCGCCACTTCATGTCTGTTACAAGTAGCTACCTTTATGTTTGCAGGAAGGTTTTAAAGCTTCTCCACCCCACTCCAATTTGCCACAACACTGTTTCCTGTTCAATCGGGTTTCTTTTCCCACAGTACCGAAAGTACTGCTATTACTCTAAGGCTCTACCCCACCTAGATTTTTCTCTGACCCTTGACTCAGCATACAGGCAAAGACTGAAAGGAAATTGTCTTTAAGGAATAGTTACAACAGAAAAGGAGAGTGAAGGAGAGAAGGAAAAAACACCACACAAAGCAACAAACAAGACCAAGACCACAAGCGATGTACATGTTATCACTACCACCTATAAATATACCATCTGTTCATAACATCCCCACACTTCTTGTAAGTGCTTCTCCTAATACATTTCAGTTATTCTCTTGATCACCGTATATGACAACTCTTTTCCCTCTTGCTATTTCCCATTTCCAGAGAAAACAAACTGACTTAGCTATACGACATCAGTCTATACATTTAGTTAAGCAGCTCTCTATACCCAGTTCACACCACAGTTTCCCAGTCCCTCTGGGAGAGCCACCTCCTACATAAGCCAGCATGCAATATATTTATGCAACATGCCATGTGCACAGAGGGGGATTATGTTATGATCAAGCTCACTTTAACTCTTGACCAGAGCTGCCTTAGAAGTTAGATCTAAAAAGACAAAAAGCATCCTCAATTAATACAATTGTATTGCTTAATTTTTAGGAAAATTTTGCAAATACAGCTCACAGCAACTGTCACGTATTCTTGCAAAAACCTGCAAGACCTGCTGCTCTCCTGTGACTAACTGCAGTTAAGACTGGAGGAAAGCAACAACTGCTAGATTTAAAAAAAAAAAATTAATTACAGACCAAAGCAAGCATTTACTCAGTAAAGCCAGCATTTGCTAAGGCTTGTTCTCCAATATTTCTAACTTTAAAAAGATTTTTAACACCAAATTCAACAGATTTCTCAAAAAATTCTGAAAGAATCAACACTAATGTAAAGTTCTCAACATTCCTTCATCATCTACACTGTCATCTCACGTATTCAGACTTCTAAGGCAACAAGCTTTGTTCCAGCATTAGAAAGATTTAAGAACTTAAGATTTAAGCTTAAACTCTTTCCATATATGTAAATCTGTACATCAAAATTAAATTATTATCCACGAGTGACAATACACACATTGACAACCTGAAAAAGGCTACATCCAGATAATATACAAGTATGTGAAATGGTAGTTCTTATAACACTCTTTTCTCTATGAAAAGCGTGATTAACTGAACAATAAATCTTGCTTCAGTGAACAGTAGAGGAAAGAACATCTGCCACTATGAAAAGCTACTCAGGTTGAACACAAAGAAAGTATCATTATAAAAGGAGAGGTTAAAGCCATCAAAATTACAAACAGGATAATCTTTTTAGCAAAATCATCTATTTCATTCCACATCCAAATAATTTTCCCTTTCCTCTTCAGTTTCAATAGCCAACGTAACCCTAAACAATTTCTTTCAAATTCTGTCAAAAATAAAACCCGTCAATATAAGAACAAGTAACCATCTTCCCAGTTTCTTAAAAGTACTGTCTCCAACAAAAATTATATCTATTTACTAAAACAAGCTTCAAGGAAAATGTGACATCCATCATAGTCACAAATTCTGAGGCTGCAAGGATAACTACAGAATTTATAAATAAAAAACTCATATATATTATATATATATAATTATTATAGAGGACTTCAATATTTTTCATCTAATTAAACAAACAGAAAAACCTCTTCAACTTAAAAGTAGACCATTTTCATTTAAATTCTAAACTGGGAGATTCCATGAAGCCTCTAACTAAGGAGGATTTCCTTTCCTCCTACTGGCATGTTATCTCTAGAAAGAGTTTTCAGCACAAAGAGAAAATCACAGACCTATTCTTCAATGTTTATCAAATCAAGCACATACTTTCTGTGGCTTTCCATGCATGCAAATATTTATGTCCAAGAGAAAGAGGTTTCCTAATACAATGTAAAAAGTAATTACTGGAAAAATCATGAAACAAGAAACAGGTTTCAAGACTGATAACAGTATAAACTGTGGTCTCTTAGGTGTGAAGCAAAAGACTGGCATGAGTATCACCACGATCTTATTGCAAATATCAGAATGTCTTCAAATTCATATATACATGTGCCTTTAAAAGGGACATACAATTGGGGGGGGGGGGGGTCGTAGGGGAGAGGAAGGAAGGGAAGAAAAGCCAGAACAATATATTTTAATCTTAAAGTTGCCTTTTTCTTTCAATCAGTCTATACATTACCTTTTGTTCCATTGTAACCTTGGAGAACAAAGCCAAAAGAACACTAACTACCCTCTGACCTACCAAAAACACCAGTGTGTACACACACACTAACTATTCTGGAGAGCTCACCATACTTTTCCAAGTAGAAAGACAACTTTAAAGTAGTAACTGTGATGCCATGACATTAATTTACCATGAAAATTATATCAACTTTATCTATACAGTAAACTTCAATGGGTTTTTTCAGTAAAAGGTAAAGACATATGGCACTGTTCCAAAACTCCAGAGTAGTCATAGCATGTATATTTCACATATACCCATTTTCTTTCACACCACACATTCTTCCACCTTAAAGTACTTTACTCCCCCTAATTCTGCAACAAAATATAAGCTCACAATATCTGTAGTTTTTCCATCTGTTGTTTTGTTTCTGCACAGAAAACATGTTAAAATATAAACAAAAATCCAACCAATAGTTCTATTGCAGTTTTGGAATTCAAAAAATTCTTCCTAAAGCCAAGACAAATGCAAAAAGAAATTTAAAATTCCACAATCTTTTCAAATCTCTTTGGAAAAAACCAATTAGACTGAAAGAACCTTGCTAACTGAAACCAATACTATCATTGCCATCTGCTGCTCATCACTGGCTGAATTATGAACTTGCCCAAGATAAGAACCCTGGTTCTCTGCCATATTACTCAGGAGACACGTGAGGACCCTACAGCTTCTGTACTCTTCAGTTGTGAAAGAGTTGCAACACATGCATTGAAACTGCAGTCTTTAGGGCTTCAAAACTTTCAGGCCAACCAGCTACTCTGAAACGAGAGTCCAGAGGGGCAGATTGCCTAGAAAACGCACATAATCACAGAAGTATGCGATGACAGTGGAAACCCTGTTAGATTGTCCATCACACATCTTTTCTAAACAAAATCACTTCTTTTTGTCAGAAAAGTCAAATCATCAGTGACTTGCTTCATTATAAAACTCTTAAGTGAAATGGTGAAAATAATTCCTAAGTGGCTGTTGTATATTTAAAGCTTAATTTCTATACTTTAATAGTGGCAGAATCCACAGTCTCACCTCTACTACTAAAAAGAGAAGTTAAAATAGGTATAGCAGAAATACTATAAACTGGACAGGGGTAGATTTAGACAGGACATAAGGAAGAATTTCTTCACAATGAGGGCATTGAGGCAATGGCACAGGTTGCCCGGGGAACTGCCCCATCCCTGGAGGTGTTCAGGGCCAGGCTGGATGGGGCCTTGGGCAGCCTGGTCTGGTGGGAGGTGTCCCTGCCCAAGGCAGGAGGGCTGGAACTGAGGGATCTTTAAGGTCCCTTCCAATCCACACTATTCTACGATTCTATGAATTCAACTATTGCAAGCGATCAAACTCCTTTCAAGCTCCACAATACCCTGTTGTAGGGAAATAGTACCAGAAGCAATTTTTTTTAATAAAGGATGGTTTTAAATGGTTAAAAACAAACCCACATCAAACTTGAGAGATTCTGCACACAAAATAAACTCAAGTAAAAGCTACCCAACTCTGCTGCTTGTGCAACTTCATCCATTCAATTGATCCACTTAAGCTTCTATCTATGCAGTTAAATTGGAATACAATAGCAACCTGAGTAACTGAAAAAATAATCATTTTGTACTCTAAAGACTTAAAGGGGGAAATTATCAAATGCTAAGTAATGTTCTCACCCACCTGGTTATAAATTAAGCAATAATGGTAGGAAGCTTCCTTCCACATCCAAATTCCTCTAAAACTTTAAGCAGAAAGTGTATGTGCCATTGTATTTCAGATTTCTATTGCCAATATAAAATTAGTGCATTTCATTACATAGTCCCCTTTATCCTTGTTATAATGTCCATCTTACAACTTTCATCATGTCTTGACATGGTATTAATTTAATAATTGCAAATAAGAGAAATAAAAGGAGGTATCACAGCATCATTACTGAAGTGTTACTTGTGGTCAAATTCACAAAGAAACTTCTGTTCTTTTCAAAAACACTGATTAAAAAGTATTCGACCATCAGGGAAGGAATATAGACTGCAAAAAATAATGTAAAAGAAACAAACATAAACCTCATTCATCAACATACAGTTTGAGAGGTAGGGAAAATTACGAGGTCTTTAAACAGGTCTCCTAAAAAAAGTTTAATTTATATAGGTGACATAATCAGAATGTAGTATATGAAAACCTGATACTAGAAGTATACTGTGAACTTTATACTCATGTTTGTTTTCTTCTGTTATAATAACTTCCTCATACTAAATCATGAAAAATATTTTTGCAGTGGACTCTTAACAGAGAAGTGCACTCACTCATAATTTATATATTTCTTAAAAGTCAGTCACTCATGTCTCCTAACATCATATATGTCAGAAAATTCTGCCATTTTTATATTCTAAGTTGATGAAAAACATTATTTAATTGGTAGTGAAAGACTCTGTATCATTTATTCTACACTTACTTAACTTGATCCCTCCAAAAACTAAGCAGGCTTGAAATCAAAACACATAGGTCAGATGCCTTGTCTGCTTATCAGAAAAAGAAAAAAATTAATACTGACAGCTGAGTACAGGCATAGTGGCCAGAACTGTAGGTTAGTTGCTATTGCAAGGGGTACTAAAATATTAAATTTCAGGATAGGCCTTCAAAAATTAGTTACTTTTGCTAAGGTAATAATTAATTTTAAATAGTCGATTAAGAAAAGAAAAATCGTTTGTTGGATAACCAGGATACAATTGTTTCACAACTGGGGAACAGGATGGGACTGCTTACCCAAAACCTGCTTTCATCAACTGCAATATATTATACATATTGTTTCTTTTAAATGATTGAATCACCAGAAAATGCAGTTCTTAGTGTAAAGCAAAACTTACACAGGTACCTTTGCAATCATTTCAACATACAGTAGTTATCTTCATGTGCAATAAACAGAAAGCATGAATGAGCTATTTACATTCCCAGAATATTAAAAACTTTGTCCTAAAGTTCTGTTCTTAATAACTTTAAAACTTCTATTGTCAGTTCAAGAAAAACAGATTTATTCAGATAATCTGTTTTTTATTATGGATATACAAGCTTATATACAGGAACCTTTTTCCTCATTTGTTTCACATTTTTTTCTGTCTTTTTTTTTCTCCACTGTCTATATTGTCTATACAAACAAATTTGTGAAAACAGCACTGCATTCTAAGCAGTGTGGTATTCCAAGCCGTAAAACACTGTTTTCCTCAGAAGTACAAGTGTTTTCTTTTTAGAATTATTATTTCAAGAACTCTGGCTCTCTTGACACTCTTCTTATGAGAATTAAAATAATGACTTCTGGAGAACTCCACTCAAACTTAACTCTGAAAATGTACTTTCTTGGAAACATTCACGATGAGATTTGGACTCTTCAAGAAATACCAGTGTCTGAGAGGAGATGAATTTTTTCTGGGTTGTGAAATAAAAACAGTTTTTGTAATAAAACCAATTCTTATAAACCTCACTTTTAAGAATGTCAACGTAGTTTATGCTCAAAATTCATGGGTTTATCACAAATTGAAAGCCCACATTCTCCTTACTCATACTGACCCTACTTCCAGCTGAGCTACTTTTTGCTGACACCAACGCTACAAGATCTAGGATTTCTTTCACATTTTATCTTGACTCCTTCCATAATCATCAAATTCCCTGAATCACTACAACATTATTCCAAGTCAAATGAAACATTGCAATATTAAATACTTCAATTCAGTTTTTCTAAATAAAAGTTCAATCCAAAATTTTCCTAATTTCCTTTCACAGGAATTCTAATTGAATTTTTCTGACTCCATAAAGAGGTATTTTTTGTATTTGAAGAAGTAGTATAAAGATGTACAAGACAGAAGAGGTGATAAACAGGAAAACGTGCAAGTAGTGAAAGAGAAAACCACAACAAATCTGAAGACCCAAAGTAAAAGGAATTATACTTAAGGAAGAAGAAAGAGAATAACAGACTTTCATCTCAGTGAAACTGTATATTAAGAATATCAAATCTGAAGCTCCTCAGAGCAAAGGCAAGTTTGCAGGACAAAAAGGATTTCAAGGGAGCAATGCCAGAGTCTCAAGATGAGAAACTGGAAGTGCTTTTCTGGAGAGCTGCCTTACATTTGTGCCTCTCCCTGGTTTGCTCCTCTGTGTACACCGGTACTTAACTACTCCCTACCTTCATTCAGTTTTTCCATAAATGTTCTCATAGCAGAAGTCTCCTTTGTGTAGGTTTGTTTGTTCCATGTGAAGTTGGTTTAGTAAAAGTGTTCTTACCTCCCTTTTTCATCCTTAAACCATATTTCACCTTCAAATACTACTCCTTCACATATATTATCATCCCAACACAGAGAAGTCAGCATCAATAAACGAATGACAGAACAACTTCCTTCACCATCAACATTAGAATCAAGTTGGAAACAGCCAAAAACACTTTCAGAATCCTCCTTGCCCAGTTCTCCCTCCAGTAGCTACTATGTAATGCACTATCTTGGACGGCTATATGGCATCATTCTAAGCACTTTGTTCCACTTATTTCAGCATATCCAGAATGTATGCAAATCCTTCTACTCTGGGTGAAGTTAAACATTCCAAAGTGATACCTTTTAATTCCATTTTCTCAAAGGAAACTCAGACAGAACTCAGCCCTCCTCTGGACCTGTTCCAAGACATCTGTATCCTTCTTACATTGAGGATTCCAGATGAGGTCTCACAAGAGAGGAATACAGGGGCATATTCATCTACCAGTATTGAAAACTCCTTCCTTGAGAGTTTGTGTCAGTTATGTCCTATTCCAGACCTCCCCACAGCTCCCTCAAACCTGCTTTCAAAATACCAATAAGAACAGCCTGCAACAGAATGCAAAACAACACATCTGGTTCTACTGTGCTGCAGCCAGCTCCAAGTATTTTGGTAACCTCACTTCAGAAAGAAGACACTTCACTCTAATCTTTCTCCTGTTTTGCTGGTTTTCTCCCCACCTTGCATCTGAAACTACACAGTACATTCTTGAGAAACAGCGCTGAAGCTTCTAACACTGTGAGTCCAGCTCAAGGAAAGAATTGTTCTAACTATCTTAGTTAATAAGATTTTAACATTTCTCCTAAGGTTCGCTGTTCTATGTTGCTTGTTACAGACTGCCTGCATAAGTCAACAAGAAAACATAAACAATCCAAACTAATTAAACTCCCACAGAAGGAGATTACACAACAGAACACGCTAGCGTGGATAAGTAGCAGAATGTTTTCTATAAAGAAAACTACTATGGATCTTTGAGAAAAACAGAAGGAAATAAAGCAGTACAAAAAAAGGACAGACCTCTAAAAAATTTTATTCTCTACCTACGTAGAAAATCATTTTTAAGGAAAGAAAAATTAAGTGATAGTCTATCATTTGTGTAAACTAATGTCAAATCAGTCTTCCCAAAGATGAGCAGGGATACCAAGACTGTTCTATGCACCCTTCAAAACAGTATAGTAATAGGAATTTTGTACATTAATTGGGTTAGTTCTGTTTCCTTCTCTTAGAACGACAGCAGTACTGACCACTGCATAAGTCAGAACTACAACACAGATCTGCTGCTACACAAAAACAAGACTGATGAGCACCATCTCATGGGCATTTCAGGTAACAGGCCCTGCATTATAAAAAAGAATTTTTCTGAGTTCTCCAGTATACATGGATCTATTTTCCAAAATAAATATATTGAAACTGAATGATACAGAAGCATAATTTCAAAGTTTCAGATGCTTGGCTGTAAAAATACAGCAGAAGTTAAGGACTTTTCTAAAAATTAGTCACTGCAAATATATCTGACAGGAGTGTCATAACATTCACTCAGAAAGAATTTTAGAAGTCAATAGATAGTTAAAATTATATTTATACACAAAATAAGTATTTATACACAATTCACCCCACTTCCATACGGAAGAATCCACTTTCCCGCACAGGAACTCTAAAATAAGGTTTTAAAAAACAGGATGAGAGCAGTACCAACAGAACTCATTTCCTCTTTTAAGCCAATACTTAATTAAATAATTTTAAAAGCATGATTGCATACCTCTATGTTTTCTTTTCAACTCTACAATAGTAAATGAAATTCTAACACTGTTCACATCTATTCCTGCAGATCCTACGATGACTAAAATATGTCTCCTTAAAAATAGTCTTATGGTCCTTATTACTTTGAGTACTTGACATTGGAGAATACAGTTCCTCTGTGACCTGAAATTTTACCCAGTAACAGTAAAACCTCAGTGAGAACAACCCTATTCACTTGTCTACTAGTTCATGTTACAAAGATACTCCTCTTGTAGCACATAACATTTCGATCTTTCTTCAATTAACAAAGAAGTTTAATACCAAATAAATCTATGGACAACTAAGCTCATTAAACACATTTCTGAACAAAAAGTTTGTTCATTATGGTTTCTGTAAGATTTATTGACAAAACACCTTGTAAAATAGTCAGGCAAAGTCAGACTCATTTTACTCCTTTGAGTGCTAGCTTTCACCAGCCCTGCACATCAAAAGAAAGTTTGTTTATTTGTAGGATACCAATGACAAACAAAAAGCCACAAACCAAAACAAAAGATTAATCACTGCATTTTAAACTTCAATGCAGAAATGAAATTTGAGTGAATGCAGATTGTGCTAGCGCTTACAAAGCTGCTCCTGGCAAAGCACTCCATTACAAGAATGAGATTGTTAATTCTAGAGCAACACCTTTTTTTTTTAAAGATATAAAGCACCATTGTGTCCCTCCCTGCCCTGAAAATAATCTAATCCAGCTCTGGGAAAAGCATTCATTAGAAAACCATGGTCTGCACCTGGAAGCAGAGGCCACAACTCTCCAACTGGGCACTCACCGTGTCACTTGCCTGTGCCACCTTTGCAATCATTTCATAGCAGCTGAGGGTCAAACCAGATCTAACATTTCACAGGCACATCAGAACAACTCTATAATCCCTCAGAGCAAATCCTACAATGCTTCCTTGGCTTCCTTCCAAAACTCACTACGGTGATCTATATTCACAGTCTCCTCAGCTGTGAAGCTCAGCCAGTTTCCACTCACAATATATAATATTGGTACATTATCCATACTAGAACCTCTGGAATTGATATAAAATCCTACTATCCAATTTCTCTTGTCACCACACGAATCTCTTTGAAATTATCAGGACCAAAACAGGTGCCTTTTCTGAAGTACACCATGACCGGGACAAGTGTATAAATTCTCAATAACCTGAAATAACTATCCTAGTTAGGACAGTAACCAAGATATAAAAACCCACCTGCAGGAATTCACTACAGAAGAAACCATGTTTGGTCATCAAACTTGGCTATGAACATGGGTTACCTGCCAGGCAACAAATATTTCAGCTTCATCCCAAGATAAGCTACATCCTACACCTCACATAAAAATAGTTAACACTACAGCAAGATATATTTTGCATGAAGCAGAACATAAATATGACAGCCAAGACATTTTTTCAACACCTTTCTGTTTCTGACCCAATCAGATCTGTACCAGTTCAAAAAGCACGTTGCCCAGGCTTACAGATTTCCCTAACAAAGATGAGAGACTACTGCAAGGCCAAATTTCCATCTAAGTCATCAAGTCAATTTTAGCATCTTTGGTTGAGCTTTCATTAGAGCAATGAATTTTCTTCCTTTTGCAATCAAACTTTATGCACCGTTTATTGCAGTATTTCACAAAACCCAGATTTTTTTTGCCAGTCTACAAGGTTGAGCCACACTCCACAAGACTCAGCAGTACTCATTTTAGTACAGCATTTCCGATATTTTCAAATCTCTAACAGAACACCTCATATAAGAAACACTTCTCTATTTTGAAGGTTTTGCACTGTTAAACTTACTGCCACTCAAACCTAAATGACTGCACACTTATCAGCAACTGTTCTAAGCTGTCCCCCAACCCACTTTGTGAAGATCTACTACTTACATTTAGTCTGAGGACTAACTGCATAAAATATTAGTTGTCCTCATGGTTGATGTTATGGAGGAGGTCATATTAACACATCGATCGCTTGGCCTTACAATCTATACTTGACAGTCTTTCAAGGAAAGCTTTCATTGGAATCCGTAAATTCTTATGTACTATTCCAAGATAAGCCTTTAGGTATTTAGGAATAACGTTGCTCTTTTCTCAAATATTTGTATCTTGTTTTTTAACACTTTATGTATTTGATTGATCCCTATTATAATAGAATGTCTCCTGCCTCCTATCTTCTTATTTCAACCACCACAATAATGTCACAAAATACTACATTCCTAAATTGTACCATGCTCTTTCAACAGCATTCTAGTAACTGGTTTTGTTATACAGTATATATATATTCAGTAAAGGTAAGATGAAATTTATGCAAAATTATCTAAACTGAGAAATAGACATTAAGGGTATGTAGCTCTGCAGCCCTAAAACTTTCCAGAATAGCCCTCTCAAACTCAACTGCAGGTCTTACTAACAAGGGAAATTTAAATAAAAAGCTAAAAAAAGTCTGTAAAACATACAATGTAAGCTTTTACCTTAAATTCGTAACGCTTGAAAATAAATACTTTCAAGTGTAAATTGATATTTTTAATGCACACTAAGTACACTGCAGACAGCTGTTATTCACTTCACTGCAAATAACTCAGATTGGTCTCTAAATGTAAACATCCCCATTGTGTTTTCTAGATTCAGTTAATATAAAAACCCAAAGTAAACCTCTCGTGTCTTCCTATTGGCATTACAGGTGAGCACACAATTCGTATTTCAGAACACTTTTTGTAACTGAAAAATGAAGAAATAAAATACAGGGTTTGGCATTATGACCACATTATTTCAGCTCCATCACCTGCTAAGTTACAAACATCAAGGGAAAAAAAAAAAAAGTGCTTCTGTTTATTCAAACACTTGCAGGAAGTGCAACAGGGTCCTGAAATCCTATTAAACTTACAAACCTAAGGTTTTCTGCAATATCCTTAAGATGTTTGGAAAATAAAGGTATTTTCCGCCTAGCAAAGTCTCAATTTTCCTTTTCAAATTTATGATATAGCCAACTTTTCCTATTTAGTATTTACTTAAGACTGAATTATACAGCATGAGTGAAGCAGATGAACATTTTATCCAAATAAAGTCCTCGTCAAGGTAGCAGGGCTGAGAAGGCACACAGGTGCCCATGTATATATTACAGCCTTACACACTTAGTTGAAAAAAAATCAGGTTATTTTGTTCCGCATTTTTTTTTTTTAAAACACATGTAACATACTGAACAAAAATCACTGTTACCAATTACCAACAGTAGGGAAAATAGAATGAGAGTGGATAGAAGATGAAAAGTAAAGTAGTATGAGGAGGAATTGTCTATGGTTTTGTTTATTATTAGATTTTTTTTTTGCTGACCATTCAGCACAGAATATAAAACTTGCTTAAGAAGCAGTTTTATTTCAAAGTTAATCTAATGGTAATTTCAGCCTTGTTGCCATTCACCTGTTTTATGTGCAATGCTGTCTTTGGCAAGACTTTTACCTAAACACAGCTGGTCAGTGACAGATGTGGAATACAAAAGGCAGCTGTGATACAGACACCGCTTTTCATAATCTGAAAAGTACTTCCATATAAAAATTTTAACTCTATCTTCTTTCCTTCCTCTCATGCAAATTTTGAGATAAGAGACAGGAAAAGGACTTGCGGAACACATTTCAGTTCAGTACAACCAAATCCTAATGAAATGCTTAGAAGAATTTTCAGGAAGGAAAGTAAAAGTCATATAAAGAAGAAATTCTACCTATACTTATTTATAACCTTATCAAAGGTTAAAGCTAGTGTCAATCATACTCCTGAAAAAATATTGCCAGATAAAGTTTGCAACCTTTGTACAAAGCAATTTACAGACAAGACAGGAAAGAACACAGCTTTCAGCATCTAGAATAATACTGACAATCAATCATTTGACTGCAACATTGACTATTAAAAGAATTTTAGTAACAGTTCTATTCCAGGGATTCTATCAACTCAAAGACCCCTTTAAACAAAGCTCTAAGAAGACATCAACGCTACTTCAAACAAAATTGCCAATCCATTCCGTTAATAAATCAAAGTATCTTGCTGAATGCCACCACTCTTCAAACTCAAAAGGTCCTATTAAGCAAGTTTGTCTTCCTGTTTCAAAAATTTCCCCATAAGACAACCAACCAGAGTGCCGAGCATTATATTCATCACCTTCTTCCTTAAACAGTCCACGTGTTGCTTGCAAAAATCTGGAGCGAATTTAGCTGCTTAAGTTCAGAGACTGACACAACTCCTGATGCCACTAAAGAACCACTAAAGTGGTTCACTCTTTCTGCACGTGGGCACCACAGGCAAAGAGGAGAGTCTGCAGCAAAGGACAACTAAAGCAATAAGCAAGTTATCTACTGAGCAGCAAATACTGATGAAACAGGCAGTAACAACACCCTCTCAGAGAAAAGTTACCAGTGGCCATCACTTTACTGCCACCCTCGTTCTGCCGTGAGAGATGCAAGGAGGGAAGCAATAGATTATAGGAAAAAAAAGCTACAGATGAAAAGACTCTTACATTTCTGAAATATTACATACCCATTTGATCAGAATGCCTTCTTAACTGGTTTTCCTCAGCATCTATTATAATATAATTATGTTACACACAGCACTACAGACTGTGCTAAACAACTCCAGGCAATCAGAAGAATGCTATTGTGAGATAGTGACACTTGAGAAGCAATATAATAAGATTTCTCTTTCTTATTATATTTCAGTCACATTTCTCACTGTGTTTAGTAAGAAAGTAATCAGGTGTACAGAGCAATAACAATTTTGGAATAAAAAAATATGTGAATTAAGTCAGTCATTAAAAAAAACAATACTTCATAAGACTGTCAAAAATAAACTGGGAAATGCATCCATTTTTGGAAGAATTTTGAAGAGTTCAGTGGGGAGACATGAATAAATTTCTCTGCTTACATCTCCTTTTATTTCAAAAATAAATAACAGGTTTTTATTCCAACTGCATAAGAATGTTACATTTATGAACTCATCCATTTTACATATTCCAAAATTTAATATGTATTTAGTCCATGAATCAGCAAGCTATCACTACATTTTTCCATCAAATCTACAAGCATATTTGCAAAAAAAAAAGATCATCATCCTAGGGGGCACAGGTTTTTTCAAATTACAAGCATTACTCCTGTTGATGGTTCAAGGAGTTTTACACATTGGAAGTAGATACTAGAAAAGTTCATTTCTAGCCTCAAAGGTTGTTGGCAGTAACCGTGGTTATTACCATCTACAGGGATAGCAGTGACAACAGCAGCACCCACAGCTAGCTAGCAAGCTAGTTACTTCAAATTACAACATATTTACACTTCCTTGCACATCATCTTTTGCGCTTGCAGTTTGCTGCAGAAAACCAGGCAACTTATTGATTAGTCCACAAGGTATCTCTGCCTCAAGTAATGTACAGGAACTCCAAAGAGCTTCAGCTGAAAATAATCACAAATCTCTGACTGCAGATTTGAAAACCTGAGAAATTTCTTTTCCGTCTCAAGAACTTCCCCGATTGAAGGCTGCTTCTTCAGTACAATCAGCAGACAAAACAGGAAAACAATTCCCACTGTAATTTTTAGGTCATAGCAAATAGGACCACTTCAGTATTTTCAACATGCTTTCTTTAGTTGCTCTTCATACTGAAAAATAATTACTACTGTTTCTATTGCTACATATTATCCTTTTCTTTCAAATACAAGAAAGATCTTGCATTCATACAACTACTAATATTTGGTTTCAAGTAAATATTGCATTCAAGTTCTAGCAAGAATTCATTTCAGGTTTTAGGACATACTGCTTCAGAAACTTCTCTCTGCACAACACAAAAGCAATGGGATGAGACAGACGTAGCCTATCTCCTGTCTCTACAGAAACAAGCGGTTCACTATACACCATGACCAAGAAAAGCTTCTGTTTTCTTCTTTCAGAAGAACATGAAGCTCTATGTAATGTGACAGTTGGCAATGAAGTCTTAGTATGTAAAGATGCTGAAATCTCATCACTCACTGCAGCTGGGAGAAAGTTAACTTCACAGGAGAAGAGACTGTTTCAACAAAACACAGCTTGACATCAGGAAAACAATTTTCACGGAAAAGGTCATTGGACACTGGCAGAGGCTGCCCAGGTTGGTGGTTAAGTCACCTTCCCTGGAGGTGTTTAAAAGATGAGGTGCTGAGGGGAACGGTTTAGTGTTTGATAGAAATGGTTGGACTCGATGATCCAGTGGGTCTTTTCCAACCTAGTGATTCTTTGTGATTCTGTGATTCCCAAAAGACTTTCTTAAAAAAAAAAATAAAAAGGCACGCTGTCGCTCCTCAGCCCTAAGTCTTTCAGAGAATTTGTGCATTTACAGATTTTCTACAGTGAGACAGGTTACAACTATATCAAAGCAAAATACCAGACAACACAACTTCATATTCCACCATCTAAAGTTGTAGAACAATGCCACCCCCACTAGAGCTCTGATATCCATAACTTCATTTAAGGTGTCAGGTCATTGCTGATTCAGCTAAATAATATTTTTCTGAAGAGCTTAGGTCACAGTTGTAACAGTTTACAAACAGCTAACATACCTGCCTACATAGTAAATTATAGACCTTAAAAAAAAAAATCTTTTTTTTCCTTTCTCTCCTCTTCCCTCCTCCGTTTTTTTTAACATAGGGCAACTATAGAATTAACAAAACAATTTCCTACTGCTAAACTGGCTTTTCAGGGATAGCACTCCCACACTGTTCAGGAGGTAATCAGTACAGACACCCATATTGTCTCAGAATACCAAGTTTAGCTCATTTGACAGCATCATCTCAGTTTTAAGATCTCAGTGCTTCATTCCAGTTTTCTCAATTGACAGTTGCACTTGTTAGCTTCCTACTTTTAAGTAGGTTTCTACTTTTGCCACATACTCTGCCCCAGGAATTCGAAAAGAAACATCTAAACAGCAACCTATGTGTACCAAGTATTCCTCAGTGGGTGTTTCACGTCAGCTAACAGCAGCAGAATACCGGAATATATCCCCAAATATATTGACAGATAATCCTAAAATGCATTTACCGAGTATGTTGTTATCATATGACTAGTAAAGCATCCACTTGCTTAATACACCGGGAGGGCAGAAGAAAAGACAAGGAACCTGAGCCCTTCAAAAGAAGGGCAGCTTGTTAGTCTTTGCGAACAAGAGCCAAGCTTCGGCCTTCTCACTGCCTGCTAGCAGCAATCCTCCTCTCACAAGAAGCTTTGTGGTTTAACCAGAAGACATTCCTTGTAGACACAGTACAAGAAAAATGGATGCTACCGCAACTTTATTTCATCCTAGTTTGTAAATATTGTGTCACTATTTATTGGAAGAGTCATGTTTGGAGTTACAACAAAAAGAATCAGAGCCTTAAATCAATATTGGTCACCAAATTCAGAACAGTACCAGCACAAATTAGTTTCTTGTTCTCTTTCAAAAAAAGATCAAGACTGATACTACTCTGTTTGTGAGTTCTGATAAGGAATTGTAACTATAGCTCCTAACTCAATTTCCTGGGTACCTGACTCCACTCAGTAGAAAACGCACATTTACTGCTGGTTTTTAAGTGTCTGTGTGTTGAGAGAGTTTATCTGAACAAAGGCTGAACCCACAGCTGTCACAGGGCACAGTATCATACAGTGTCTGCAAAAAATGAGTAGAACTTCAGAGAAAATCATAGAATGACAGAATGCTTTAGGTTGGAAGGAAACTTAAAAATCATCCAGTTCCAACCCACCCTGCCATGGGCAGGGAGACCTCGCACTAGATCAGGTGGTTCATAGCCTCATCCAACCTGATCTTAAACACCTTCAGGGATGGAGCAAACTGTGCCAGTGCCTCAACAACCACATAGTAAAGAATTTCTTCCTTATATCTAATCTACCTTCTTTCAGCTTAATACCATTATCGGTTGTCCTATCGCTACATGCTCTTGTAAGAAGTCCCTGCTTTCTTGCAGGCCCCCTTTAAACACTGGAAGGCTCCTACAAGATCTCCCTGGAGCCTCTTCTTCTGCCTGAACAAGCACCAAACCTCTCAGCCTGTCTTCCCAGAAGAAATGCTCCAGTCCTCTGATAACCTTCATGGCCCTCACCTGGATTTGCTCCAACATATCCATGTCCTCTTCTGGGGTCCCTAGAGCTAAACAGTACTCAGATGGGTTCCCACAAAAGCAGGGTAGAGGGGGACAATCACTTCTCTTGAACTGCTGACCATGCTTCCTTCGATATAGCCCTACAGCTTTCTGAGCTGCAAGTACACACTGTTGGCTCAGGTTGAGCTTTTCATCCACCAACACCCCCAAGTCCTCCTTCTCAGGGCTGCTCTCAATCCATTCTCCACCCAGCCTGTATTCGTACTTGGGATTGCCCCAGCTCTTGTGCAGCACCTGGCACTTGATTTTGTTGAACTTCACGAGGTTTGCACAGGCCCACCACTCAAGCTGTCAAGGTTCCTCTGGAGGGCATCCCTTCCCTTTAGTGTATGAACTGTGTGATATAGCCTGGTGTTATCAGCAAACCTGCTGAGGGTGCCATCAATCCCACTGTCCATGTCACTGACAAAGATGTTAAACAGCACCCACCCCAGTACTAAACCCAGAGGAACACTAGGGGTGTTAAGTAGTCCTTGAGGATTGCTTAAAATGGAAGAAACTGGCAAATCTTAATGTATGAATCACCAACTTTTGAGAGCTTTCAATTATTTTAACATCTTTTCTAGTTTTCATTTTAAAACCCTAAAATTCCATTTTGAGGAACTTACTGATTCTTCCTCATTTTCAGAGCTTAATCCTCAAAATCTGTAATTTAACCAATGTGATGCAGTGTAGTACAAGTAAAGATGCCATTGAGTTATATGTGAAAGCATTCATAGAGAGAAGAAAATGGACATCAACCTTCCAAATGTTTCTGATAAAGCAGTTTATTAATGAACTTGTAAAAACTTTTGAAGCTCAAGCTTTTTATTGTCAACACTAAGTCTACATTGTGGATCATGGATGATACAAAAATGTGAAGGCAGGACTTCTCATGACTCATGTTATTAGAACAAAGAAGCAATTGTGAAACATCTCTTGATGGTAAAGCACAGAAAGCACAGCTTAGGAGGAAGGTGACTTCCAAGAGCATTGCACGCAATCACCTTGAGGCACCTAATATTGCATCACCTGTCTGAAATTATCTGTAGCATCAGTTCTGCCAGTTCTCTGCAGTTCTATACATGAATGCTCCAAAGAAGGCAGCTCCTGCATGAGAGAAGTAGCTTTTTCCAAACCTTTTCTGCATATCCTTAATATCTTGCTGAAAAATCTGGAACTTCACTCCTCTTCCTACGAAACTTAAAAATAACTAAAGGTGCCATATTGGTCATGACCGCTTACTTGGAGCAAGTGAGTCTTCATTCAGTTTGCAGAAACACTGTACCT
The DNA here is from genome assembly GCA_033558105.1 of Coccyzus lansbergi. Taxonomy (NCBI): domain Eukaryota; kingdom Metazoa; phylum Chordata; class Aves; order Cuculiformes; family Coccyzidae; genus Coccyzus; species Coccyzus lansbergi. The sequence continues at coordinate 1,302,025 of JAUMJK010001132.1, forward strand.
AATGGACTAAGAGAAAAGAGCCCAGCCAGACTCTTAAGGGCACTGCTACACTTACAGAACTAGCAAATAAAAATAATACTTCTCCTTGCTTTTCTAACACCCATTGTTGATACAGAAATCATTCCAAGAGGAGGCATGAGTATGTCTCAAAGAGGAACATGCTACTTCATAATAAAAAACACAGTGACTGCGTAAATTCCTTACTGCACGAGAGCAGGGAACCACACCATGCAGCGATCACAACTACAGCATTACACATAAAGTACTGTTTAAATAAAAAAAATCATGCTTGAGTAACCTACATTTAATAAAATAGCTGCCATACATACATTTCATTACTGTGTTTCCTTTGACACCACAGGTATTTTAAGCAGAGACAGTCAGCTTGCATGCTGCTAACTGACTATAGTTTCTCTTGGCCAAACTACTAGCATTTTTAAACAAAGGTATCTTGGCTTTCAAAATTTTTGAGGTTCAGGAATCTTTTATTATAGCAATTCACACAGACAATTACTGCAATTGGGAAATCCTCCACTCTGCTTTGATCTCATCATTATAGTGATCAATACCCATTTTAAGAATCCATATGTGCTTTCAAGCTTTTTTTCCAACGCACACAGTGAGGTCACAAGCAAAGAAACCCATTTAGAGGCATGCTTGACAAACCAAACACCTAGAGAGAGTTCAGAAACAGAACTATAGCTATCTAGCCTCATATATGTAAACAATAGATGTACAGGAAATTAAAGGTGACTTAAAAGCTGTGAAATTGAGTATTGAATTGGAAGAAGATTATAAATAAGCATTTAAAGCTATTCAACTCATTCCTCATATACCTACCTATAACATAAAACTGAAACATCAAAATCACCTCCAACTCAGTGCTACAGAAGTCAAAAGAACTGCCAATTCACAGAAAACAAAGTAAGTGAATTCCAAAACTGAAGAGTTATTCCACAAAACAGGTGTCACACATGCCAGAAAATGGTCAACCTGTTGTAACATGCGACATTATTACACCGAATGGCATTGAAAGTTCAGGGTGATACTGGGCTTCAGCTACCAGAGTAGGTAAGAACAAGACATGAAATTCATCTTCCTAACCTGCTGGTCACACTTCTTTTGAGGATGCAACTGGCCTTCTGATCTGCAAGTGCATTTTGCTGGCTCATGTTGATCTTCTCATCCACCAACACCCCCAAGTCCTTCTCCTCAGGGCTGCTCTCAATCCATTCTCCACCCTGCCTGTATTTGTGCTTGGGACTGCTCCAACCCTGGTGCAGGACCTGGCACTCGGCCTTCTTGAACTTCGTAAGGTTCACACAGGTCCACATATCTAAGACTATCAAGGTCTCTCTGGACAGCAACCCTTTCCTCCAGTGTGTCATCCTCAGCACACAGCTTGGTGTCACCAGCAAACTTGCTGAGGGTGCACTCAATCCCAAAGTCCACATCTGCAACAAAGATGTTAAATACTGGTTCTAATGTGGACCCCTGAGGTACACTACTACCAGTCTCCATCCAGACATCAAGATATGGACCATGACCCTTTGAGAGTGACCATCCAGCCAATTCCTTATCCACTAAGAGGCCCACCTGCCAAATTCATGTCTCTCCAGTTTAGAGAGAAGAAAGTCAGGCAGGACACCGTCAGATGCTTCACTCTATTCCAGGTAGATAGTGTCAATTGCTCTTCCCGTATCCACCAACAGTGTAGTCCCATCATAGAAGGCAAGGGGGGAGGGAGCAGGAAGGGATGGGACAATACATGACAAAAACTTGTATCTAAAAGGTCTACAAGACATTTCTTCCAGTTTGATCATGACTTCTCTCAAGATAGCACAGAGAAGTACCAATCACACTTCTAAAACAAGATCTAGTTGGAAACTGGGTTATCGTTTTTCTGCAAAAGGATAGCACCATACAAAAGCAAGAAGCCCAAGCTTCTGTTGTCTAAACTCTGTATTTTTGAAATATGTCTAACCAACTCTGGTGATCTTTCAGTCATTGGACAAATCCCTGCACCTGAAGATAATCCACCTTTCAGGAAGGAAATCAGAATTCTATACACCAGAAAGAAAACTTAAGCAAAGTCATGACAAGTGGAGGCTTAAGTAAAGCCCTGACATCCACCATCTTCCAGCTCCAAACCTTTCTGGTCACATGAGTGATGGGAGAACCTTATTCAAACACTTTAACCACAAGGTCTGAGACTCACTTCTTTCTCCATACCCTTCTCTCCATACCCATGAATCTGTCATTCTTTGCTGTATATGATCCTACTCTTCACAGAAGAGGTATCAGAAATGTCACTTTTCAAGTCACTGACACTACTATCACTGTGCACACGTGATAAATAACAATATGACTCTCTTCCTACTAAGGACAGAAATCAGAGTGGCTTTCATTTCTGCATAGGTGAGACTTCACTAAGCCAGCAGAACTCCAAGAGAGCAATATATGTTTCACTTAAAATCTTTAGTGTCATGTCCCAGATGAGTCATGGAATGCATGTCTCCCCAAAGGCAACTCCCCTGCCAACCAACCAGCTGATTCACAGCAACTGCAGCACACAGTGGTATTCAGAGCTCCCAGCCCACTACAGAACCCAGTGAGTGCTAGGGACTCACTTTTGCAGCCCAAGACAAAGGCAGCGGGTGCCAAGTCACAGAAAAGACAGGGAGGAACACAAAAAGGACAAAGCAGAATGTCCGTCCTGGTATGAGGTTAAATAGCAGATAATTTAGCATGGCACTAAGATTGCGACTTCACTTTTGAGGAAAAAAAACAGGCAAGAAAAGACAGCAATTTCTTCCTCATGAGCCTTTTCTGATCTGCATAAGGATGGGGAGTTGTTGGTACAGTTTCTGTGCCTAAGAGCCCTTTTCGCAGCACTTCATTGTTGAGTTGGGCATTGTTGCTACTTCATTTACATCAAGGAAATCTGAAGTGTTAAGAATATCATAGCTTCTGAGGATGACCCTTGGCTGTAGATTAAGTAGACAGAGAACCTTTCGCAATACCAATTGAAAAATCCATTCCCAGCATCTCAGTGTTCTCCTGTTCCACAACATCAGCAATACACTAAAAACACACATAGCTTCCCATCTCATGTCAGCTATTTCAAAATGCATTCTAAAAATGCAAGCATAATTATTTAGTTTAATACTCCATATCAGATATCAAAGTCAGGCATTATGGCATCCAAGCTGTACAACAGAACCAAATCCTGCAGTATTACACTCCTGTTAGAAGGCAGGCAGGGAGGGAAAAAGCTTACAAGTTCTTTTCAACCAAGTTCACAAGCAAAACTACAGACAAATCACACACATAATTTCAACAAAAACATTAGCAGACGACAGATGCTGACTGGACTGATAGCTTCCATTTGTTTATTTAACAGTCATGCACCATTACCAACATCAGTCATTTGGTCCCTATTCTCCCCTCGATTGCATTGTCCTAAGGCTTATCAGCAATTCTATTCCTGTACTACTGGCCATTTTTTGAACTTCTGGTTATGATTCTGCATAAAGAACCTTTCTGTGTTTTTTGTTGGTTTAGTTGTAGGTTTTTTTAAACGCTACTTGATTCCAAGGTCTACCTGAGTCGTTAATAATCCTGCAAAAAACAATTGTCCTTAGGAGCACAGTTTTAATCCTGAAAAATGCAAAGAGCATAACTGAAAGAGTTTTCTAATAATGGAACATTAAAACTTCAAAGTTGTAGAATCTGCAAAGCCTTTCAGTAATTCTAAAGCAACAAGGTTTACCTTACGGTACTAAACAGGCCCTGCACACCCCCATCCAATAATACTTGGGAAAGTAACTAGTGCAATTCCCACACAAACCTGCAATGTTTGATAAAGGAACGAGTTTGCGAGAGACTTAACAAGCAAACATTCAGCATTCCAGACTCCACAAACACATACTTCCCAATCCACTGCAAAATGTTCCTCGTTCTCTTGCTACTATTTTATAAAAGAAATTGCTCTCCTGCTATAATGACCATCTTACCTGCTTCTTACTGGTACCTCTAAGTCCTTCAGCATTCCCAAAAGAGAGAATAAATAAACCAGAGGTCACCCTATACACTGTTACAGTTCCTGGTTTACAAGGCTAGTCCAGTAGAAATTTGAATTATCTGAATGAAGCAAATAGGCTTCACTTCGTTAATTTGATTCTGTAACTTCTGTCACACCACAGAGAATAACTGCTGATTAGCAAATGAGGGAGTGGACATGAACACACATAACACTGCCACAGAGCAGCTAAGTCCTAAGTGGTTGCTGTGTGTTTGACTTCCATTTTGAAAGGAAAGCTAACCCAGTAACTCTGTAAGTGTTGCTTTCTTCAGCTGCATCAACAAAATAGAACAGGTTCTTGCCTGAACAACTCATTTCCAGCTTTTCAAGCATACCAAAACTAATCTAAATTTGCTGTATAGTGCATATGAATTTTTTTTTTGCTAGATAATATGCAGAATACAAAAACATCAACAGAATCATAAGTAGGCTGCAGTAAAGAAACTTGCAGCTCAAATTCACAGAGCACTTTTACAGGAGGCAACAGAGCACATCCTATTCCCACTAGCTATCCCCATTTAAATATCATCTCAAGGCAGCTATTAACAAGAAAATCATGACTGGGACACAGCTGCTCCCACCAGAGGAATCCAGTGCGTTAAGTTTTCTCCACAAATGAATTTCTATTTAGAAACTACTTATACTTATTTGTGAAGACTTGGAATCTAAAGCACTGTAGGAATGCAAGTTCTTCACAAATTACAACAAGTTTCTGGTATCAGCACAGAGATTACAGTGTCTCAGCAAAAGGTACAACTGCAACTCACGCAGCATCATTATTTGGTAAATTCAATTATAGCAGCTGTGCAAGAATGCAACTCAGTTGCTATCTGCTCTAAATATGGAGCACTGCATACTGCAAAGTAAGTCTCCACCAGCCACATGTGGTATTAAAATAGCAGGTGGCAAGAGTATCCTGTTTTATGCAAATGAATTAGAGCCCTCGGATTCCTGGCAACTGGCCTGAGCTTCCAGACAGCCGAAGTCTTAAGGTTTCCCAGAGTTAAAAAAATGACCAAACTCGTTTCTGGACAGGCAGTAATATGCTCAAGCACAATACTAAGTGTAACAGAAAAATCCAGAATTAGTTAGAGCAGAAATGTAATTTAAATTAGGACACTAGTAATTAGGTCAAGCTAATACCAAAAACCATCACGCAAAACATTACGAAGAGGCCAGCAAGGCCTCCAGGGGCTGGGGAAGACACTCGAATGGCAGAAAGTTAACTAACTGTAATTAGTGATTATGAGCAAAAACTTTCTTACAGATTGACCCATTTAAAAATGAATAGACGTTCTTTAAAAAGATATGCATAAATTTAATGAGTGCAAGACTGAATTTGACAGAAAAAAAATCTTAAAGGGTTTTATACACTGAAATACCAAAGGTAGCAAGTAGTTATTTCATATTCAATGACCTAAACTGTAGAGATTATTTAGTCTGTGTAATAAATTAAACCTTCCTGCTTAAGGTTAATTAAGAGCTCCATGACTGCATAAAAACAGAAACTATAAATGCTTTAAGCTACCAACTTATCTAATAAAAATAAATTTCATAACATCACGTCAAGTGGGATACAGTTCAGAAGGACTGCATGTTCCCCATGAGGTGGTAAAAACAATATACAGACAGTGAAAGAAACCACAGGGAAAGCTCACTCTTATCAGATTTGAAATCTTAACACATAAGAAGAAAAAAAAATCTCACACAATGATTTTCAAAAGGTTGGGACTTCTCAGCAAGCTTCAGTAGCTGAATATACAACTGACCAGACACCAAGTACTGAACATGATACCACACAATACTGCCTTAAAAAACAATTCAGCCAATATCTCATCTGTGATTTTCCTCAGCCTCCAGTATTCATCCAATACGTCCACTTCAAAAAACTTCTCTTCACCTCCACTCCTCTCAACTGAATCTGCATACTTTGGTTCATTCCTCCAGTAATCTCTTTCACCAGACATGAATATCTATTTTTATCTCACTCTGCAACACCCAGCCTTTGTAGCAACTTTGACATGCCACGTACCTATTTTTCTGATGTATTCAACTATTTTCATTCTATTCCCTAATCCACAAATGCTTTTCCTGAGCTAGTCCATATGGTCACTACTTCACTGTGCTACCCACACTACTGGGTGAGGCCACTGCTCCATCTCGCCCACTATTGTCTGACAGGTGACACAAAATACAGCTCAGAGAGAGCAAAGCAACCGCAATAGATACCTGACACTCTCTCCTGCGTTACAGGACACCAGCTAGAAAAATCTGTCATTGAACTGATGCATCCCCCTCTGAAGGAGAATTCTAAAGTAAGTAATGAACACGTTTTAAATAGGCTTACTTGTAGAATCAGCTGCTAATTAAAAATTATCTCTCAAATATTGATATTAAGACATGATAAATGTAAACACCTGGTTCACCTTTGCTTTTCAGTTTTGTTTTAGGTTTGTACAGAGTTTACTAATGGCAGTAGAGGATGCCAACACTTCTGGAAAACACAGAATGCACACGTAATTCACACTTGCAACTTCAGATTGGTCACGAGAAGCTTATAAAAACTGTCAAGTTAGAGGAAGACTGACAAAAACTGAATGTTTTCCTGTGCAGACTTGGAATTTTGTCCTCAACATTTTGTCATCCTAGAGTGTGTTTTAAGTTGCAGTCACAGAAGTGAGTTGATACCCCACAAATCAGCCCTTCTTCAGAGTCTAGAAGATTCTTTTTTCTAAATCATCAGCATATCTAATTCAAGACTGCCATTACCATCTCAGTTTCTACATTCCATGCATTTCTCAAGTGACCACAACATTTCCCTAAATTCCTACACTTGACTCTGCAGGGTGGTATTTCCACAACAAAGTAAATCACAAAGTGATTTTCAATTGGCGTCAATACCTTCAAAAAGCCAATGCGCATAATTTCAATAGTAAGTGCATCCCTAATAACTCAGAATATATTTTAACAAGTAGAGGTCTGTAATTTTTAACTGAAGGATAAGTGACTCCCGTAATTCAACAATTTTGAACTAGGTAAACTCTGGTGAAAGACATCTCTCAGCCTCATTTAGTCAGATAAATTTACTAAATCATCTTTCACTGGTACAAGATGCCAAATTAAATGTCTTCAAAAGCATAAAAACTACTTGGAATTAAGGAGTCTAAATTCATTCACAAAACCATACACAATCCTCCCACTGTGAAGAGGCCAGCAAGAAGTAATTTTGCATCTGATATATTTTATAGAAAAGACATAGAGACAGATATGGAAGCATGACAAATCTTTTGCTGAATTCCACTAGTTCACCGAGAGTAAAAACATGGATGATCACTAAGACAGCTGACTGTCCAATTTACTGTGATAAAAAAACAAAAACAAACAACAAAACTACAAGTTTGACCCAGCTAATGTCACAGACTTACCTTATCATCTATCCTAGAAATGGACAGAAGTGACTGAACTAGGATAACTGCAGCCAGAGGTGTATTTACTGGGAATCTACTAGGAAAGACTCCACATATTAAGAAAAGCACCATTTTCAGTGATGCTCTAAAAGCTACTTGTTTACTTGTACCTGTCATCAGCATTGACAGTTTGTACAGAAAACAAATCCTAGCACTTCCTAAAAGCATACAGCAAGGTAATGAAAGCAATACAAAGTTACAAAGAAATCATAGTGCATTTTACTACTATAACATATTTAATTCTACCAGTATTCAGCTTTGGGGGTTTTCTACAAGAAGGTACCTGCAAAAAAAAGTCTGTGACCAGAGATGAAAAAAGGTGAATTTCTACTCCATAAAATCCATTGTTCTTGTGTTTCAGAAGCATTCATACCAAACTAGAAACCTGTTGTATCAGCAGGTGATACCATTAGCTTTCAATATGAATAATAATAAAGAGTTTATGGTGCAGAAACCACAGTAATGGAGAAACGACAAAAAGGGCAAAGGGTACATGAGCAGAGGGCAAACAAGTGGCAGTCCTGACATTTATCTCAGATTTGTTCTATGAAACAAGCCATGTGGGGCTAGGAAAGAAACTTACTTTAAAAAGAAGAAATAGGGAAAGTAAACAGTAAGAATTTTTTAATTTTTTTAAATTACATGGATTATTGTTTTTGGTTTTCGTAAAGCCTAGCACAAGTGACAGAAGTGACAAATTTCGCTATTTAACTAATTTTAGTCTTTGCTCCTCAGATACCTTTATTCTTCCTCCAAAGGTTATAAAAGCTAACATTTCTTTCTCATTTGTGTTTTGTCACTAGGTGCTCTTGGTGCAGACCTAATAATCCATTAAAAGAAGTAGAAGCACCCAAAAAAAGACAGAACATTATAAAAAAAAAAAAAAAAAAAAAAAAGGCTTTGCAACACAGACTGAGGAAAAAGAAAACCAGAACCAAACCAAATAACTGAATCTATACTACAGACAACAGAACAATTAGAAATGGTGAAGCTTTTAAAACCAAAATTGGCTTAAAGCAAAGAGGGCATTTCAGAGCAGAAATTCCAGAATATCTCTTATCTCCCTACTGTAGTCAATTTGAGATCTACTGAGTAGATTCCAGCATAAGTCCTCAAATTGAATTATACCAAGACCATGGAGAAAGCGATAACCTGCTTGAAACGTAGCAGAATATTACCAGAATATCCATTTCCCACTGCAAGCCTAATAATGCATCACGGTTAACCCCTGCACAAACAGTATTCGATATGAACAAAACATTTGTGAAAGCCCTTTACATACTGAAAGGCAAGGATAACCAGTGACCTAAGCTTTATATAGAACAAGAAACTTGTGATAACTTGGAAACAAGACAACATTGACATATGATACAAGACAGGGTTGTTTAGAATGGAGCAGACCAGAAGCTCCACCCAGAATTTTAATCTAGAAAAGATGCTTCAGAACCTTCTGTATTTCCAGGCAGGTTGGACGGCCTTAGGAACAGAATTCATTCTCTACACTTGAAAAATTCAGATCATAAGAACTTTCTTTGACACTAGTAGCACAGTACTGTAAGTAATTTTACAAATGATTTTAAGTTTTGCCAATTGCCGAATTATTTCTAGTACTCCATTAGAAATTTCATTCAATAGTAGCTCTTTCTCTTCTACCATGAAAAACAAATAGCTATTTTACATTCGCAACAGGTCCCGCTGTAGATCATTTATTTTTCCATTCTATCACCTCCTCCTACCAGGAGGGTTTTTATTCTAATAAACTTGAGGGGTAGGCCAGGGAAGCAGATAAGAGGTAATAAACAGGAACTCATCAGATTTGTGTACCAAAGAAATTCGAGGAGTTATGACCGCCCAAAATCAACAAAAAATATAATTCACAATGCATGAGCAATTTACACCCATAGTTTATCTTGCTGTCTGTTCAGAAAATAGCAGAACAGATTAACAGTTGAACATGAACATGCTTTCAAAGTTTTTTACAGAGCAAGAAGCTTCTTTTAAGTCAGGTTTTTCCTTCTCAGTTTTAAGAAGTGCCGAAATACACAAATGCCTCTCTAACACGGGCTGGAAAAGGAGGTTCTCTGAGAATACTGAGCAAAACAAGGCCGATCAATCTGAGTATTTCTATAAGCAGGAAGTCCAAAGACAATAAAATGAGACTACTTGAGTTTGGATGTATGCTAGAAGTGAGCTCATAAACTACTCTGTTATACCACTAGAAAGAGAAAACGTTATACATGGTTCCCCACTCTCGGATCCAACACTGCTGGACCAAACAAGTTATCTGTGCAAGTAATCAGGACTACGGAACCTTGAATTTCTTTCGTAAGCAGTAGGTCAATTTCTGTTCACTTTAGATTTTAGATCTTCCGAGTCTTTCGGATTTAAAGTATGGCTACCTCTCAAATGCTTATGAAGTGGAACTTTGGGCTTCTCTTGACTCTCCATCACAAAGAAATTCACTATAAACTCCATAGGCCAGAGCAAACTTGAAGAACACGTTCACTCAAGAAATAAAAAAATAGGTCAGTTGATGTTCCTCTTTTAAAAAATAAACTCCACGTTTGAGGGTGGTTTTGCTATGAAGAGTAAGTATGTAGAAACACCTTTCGACATAGATTTACACAGCTCTCCTTCCACCCTGGCCTAAAGATGTTTCACTTTAGTGATCAAAAAAAATCCCCCGCACACATTGTGTCCTTTCAAAATGCACCAAGTGATGTGGCTGATTTCTGCTAACACCACTGAGGTAGTGCCATTATGAGTCACCTAAACCGAATGAAACCAAATAGGAGGGGATACATTGGGCTTAAACCCATTAGTAACAACAGATCACAGCATGATTTTCATACCCACAAACTGAACCTACACAAATGAGTAAGCTCATTCCAAAAGCTACTGGGAAACAAGCTACCAGAAAAGTCATAGATAGGAATCACTTTTTCAAATAAAATTACATCTTTCCAGTATACACACACAGAAAAGTAAGCATACTATTGCTAACCAATACTTCACATGCCTTAAATTCTCATCAGTGTGATTTCAGAGGTGATAATCAACAAAACAAAAAGGTCACAGCTAATGAGTGAACAGAGGTAGAATTCAATGACAGATGAGTACTGCTTCGAAGGCAGACCTCACACCACAGAAAGCTATATTTAAAAGTCAGCTTAGCAGTTTTAACCAAAAAAACCAGCACAACAGAATACAGATGCCCTCTTTAACAAAAACTATGAGTTCATTCATTTTTTTAAGCATCTCACCAAAAGAAAAACATAGAACATCAAGACACCTCCTTCCAAATTAGTCACCAGGACTCAGAGAAACCAAGGGACCTAGGTCTTTCCTATATTGTTCAAAATTTTGCATTTAAGTCCTCAAGTAATCCAGGTAAAGCATCCTTACTACCAAACTGTTGCCTGTTTCATGGTAACTATCAACTAATTATTTCTGCTCTGATAAAATAGTATGGTGAGAGAGCCTGAACTTTACCTCCCACATTTTAGGCAGGTGTGCTGGAGTGGTTGGGGAATCTTATCAGAGAGGTCAGGGATGTTATTTCACTTGCAGAAAAAGGGAAAACACAGTTTCAAAGATTTCCAGGGCCAGAAACACACCCTTGCTTCTATTTGGGAAATGAAGACCCAGGAGAATGCAGTCCACAGGTCAAATTCTCCAGACTTTGTAAATCTAAAATCAAGGATTTTCTGAATCTATCTGAATTTTCCATTCCTCTGTTGTCCAAAATGGAGCAGAAAAAAAGAATCCCAGGACCAAGGAGCTTTTACACTTTTAATTACTCTGCTGAACCTCTTCTCATTCCTGCCTTAAAATGCCCTTCCAGTAAACTACTCAAAAGACCGTGCTAGAGACAAAGTAAAATTTAACACACTGATGAACAATTTCCCCTCACACAACTGTCCTAAACCATAAACTATTTACCAGAAATTCCTTTTGAACCTCATATCCATACATCTGAGCACTCAGTTTTTGCCAGGGACTATTGTCAAGCAGGCTCCAAGCAACTCAAATCACTTTCTCATAACTGAATCATCCATGAAGCCTCTGACCTGCACTTAAAGTTTTGCCAGTACTGCAATTCCTCTGCATTGAGACTTTCATCCAAACAATTCAGAGCAAGCAATACATTCTGTTAATAGGGAAACATTCAAAAAATAAACATTAATCATAATCCAAGAAGATAACATCAAAAAACACTGAACAGACACAGCGCACACAAGTATTTGGTGACCATTAAAACTTGTAAGTAGTAAAGAATACTACAAATGAAATAGATGAAATACAAATAGCATTTAAAAAAACAGTGTGTCTTTTGTGTCAACTTTCCGTGTTGCTGAGCTTTATACTATTACGTGCTCACTTCCTGGTTTGTCAGAAACCACACTGTTTTAAAGTCAAAGGTGCTCACTAAAAGGAAGAAGGAGGAACGATGAGTATTTTTAGAGATGTTTTGAGAACTGTGATAACAGCAGAGTGTCTCTATCAACTTAAAGACTGTTTTCCTCCTAATGTTTGGTCTCCTTCGGCAAGCAAACATCAACAACTAGCCTAATTGTTCTAAATTTGGCTCAAGAAGTTCAATGGTACACAGTGTGTTCCCAGCTTCGACAGGAAAAGTTGTATCCTCAATTTTCTGAGACATGTGTTTTTAACATTAAATATATCATAGTGTATTAAACAAAAAAAAAAAAAAAAGCAGCTGACTACATAATTATTTTTAAAAGGACATTGAAAACAAGATCTACTCTTCCCAATAAGCAGTGTAAGTAAAGCATTTGAATGAACCACTCCCTGGCATCCCCACCCCAAGCAGACAGAACATGGAAGTTCTGCCTACTTCCAAAGCAAACAGAAAGCAAAAAGGGACATAAACATCTTAACGGGAAAAGTTGTTCTGGCTTAAAACAGTAAAGTGTGTGTTTTGATGACAGCTGAGTTACTAAATCAACATTTAACTTTCTTGTTGAGTATACCTGTTGAATGTTTAAACAACACAACGCACTTGTCAGCTTCTAAACAAAGCAACAATTTCTGCCAGACAATCGGAGGATGCTGTTTCCAGCTATTTCAAGTTTAAATGTGTGTACAGAGGTTCACACACTTTATTTTCAGATCTGCGATCCACGGGCAGAAAGAGCCTCGCTGAAATCTAGCACAGTGAAAAGCGTAAACACGCAAAGACATACTGACGGAAAAATAGCAGCAAAAAGGCGTGGGATTCTCCTGCACACAAACGCTGCTCTTCTCTGTCATAACCCCAGGAGAGGAATCAACTTACCAGATCAAACACAGTGTCGACGACGTCCCTGTTGGACACTTCGCCGACCTCCACCAGCCCTGTCAGCACAGCGAATTTCATCCTGATACCTCGGATGGGGACTCCTGGATTCAAAGGCTGCAGCACGCTCCCTCCTTCAAGGGAGTCTCCTTCTTTTCCTCCTCCTCCTCCATCATCACCTGTTGGCTGAAGGACCTGTTTGCCTTCAGTCGCCATGGCCAGTGCGCTTCGGGTCAGGGAAGAGGGAGCGAGCGGGAAGGTGAGCGGGTCCCAGAGTCCCGACTGTCTCTCCTGCGCAGGAGGAGTCTGTCAGCAGCGCTCTGCCCGGCTCCGCCAAGCCTCCTCAGCCCTGAGGGACGAACCAAGACAGCGACAAGTGGCGGAGAGCCAGCCCTGCGCTGCCCGAACGCCGAGACCCCGGGGGTCCCCGGTGCCGAGCCCCGAGCATCCCACAACCCGGGGTCCCCAACACCGACACCTCGAGGCTCCCAGTGCCGAGACCCGGGCATCCCAAACGCTGAGAGTCCCAAACGCGGACACCTCGAGGGTCCCCGGCGCCGAGCCCCGAGCATCCCACAAGCCGGGGTCCCCAGACGCCGAGACCTCGAGGGTCCCCGGTGCCGAGCCCCGAGCATCCCCAGCGCCGCGTCCCCAAACGCCGAGGGTCCCAAACGCCGAGGGTCCCGCCTGTCCCCGCGGGACTTTAACGGGTGTGCGTTACCCTCTCCTTACCGGGAGCGCCCCCGCCTCGAAGCCCCGCGCCGCGGCTTCAGCCCCACCGCCTCCCGCGGGCGCTGCCGCTCGCTGCCGCCATGACGGCGCCGAGAGACCCGGGAGCCGCCGCCGCCGCCGCTACCGGAGCCCCGTGCGCCTGCGCGGGGAGCGCGGCGGGGGCGGGACGGCGGACGGGGGGCGGGGAGCGGCCAGGTGCGTCGGGGAGGAAGGGGGTGGGGGGGGCGGAGAGAGCGACCAGGTGTGTGTCGTGATGGGGGGGGAGGGGGGAAGAGCGCTGCCAGGTGTGTCAGGGGAGAAGGGAGCGCGCCCAGGTGTGCCAGGAGAGAGGGAAGGGCGCGCCCAGGTTCGCCGGGAGGCCGCGCGCGCGCGGAGGTGTGACAGGTGAGCGGGAAGGGAAGGACACGCGCGCGCGCTCGAGAGAGAGAAAAACTAGAGGAAAACAGAGAAAGAGACAAAAAGAGAGAGAAAAAGAGACAGAAAGAGACAGAGAAAGAGACAGAGAAAGAGAGAGAGAGAAAGAGGAGAAAGACAGAAAGAGAGAGAGAAAGAGGAGAAAGACAGAAAGAGGCAGAGAAAGAGAGAGAAAGAGACAGAGAGAAAGAGAGCGAGAAAGAGACAGAGAAAGAGAGAAAAAGAGACAGAGAGAAAGAGAGAGAAAAAGAGAGAAAGAGACAGAGAGAGAAAGAGACAGAGAGAGAAAGGAACAGAGAGAGAGAAAGGGAAAGAGGGAGAGAAAGGGGGAGAGAGAAAGAGAGAGTAAGAAAAAGAGAGAGAAAGACGGAGAGAGAAAGACAGAGAAAGACAGAGAGACAGACAGACACAGGGTGTGCCCAGGTGAGGTTTGAGGTCCCTTCCAACCCAACCCTTCTGTTTTATAATCCTACGACTCTAAGCCATATGTGAAGAGCAGAGCTGGCGTGCAGACCCGAACACAATTGTTGGCAGCGTGTGGAGCAGAGGCTCCAAAGCTCCGAGTGCCTTTGAGCACACTCCCCTCTATCAGGACCAGTCCTGGGGTGGTGGAAGAGATGCTTTCCTGCCCTGACTTCCAATCTGGGCATCCTTACTCCTTCCACTGGCACTGGGAGCACAGGGGCATTTCACGCAAACACACTGCCCGTGTGTGACAACCTGGGGTAGAAGGGGTGGAGGAGAAGAAGAAATTTCTCTCTCTTCCTACAGGTTAAAAGCCCTTGGAGGTACGGTCTCCATGGTGGACCAAAAACAGACAGACTTTTGCCCTGATCCGGCTAATTTCAGTAGCTAAACCCATGCAATTGGCCTCCCAAACCCCTTCGCCCTGTCCCCAGGGAAGGAAAATTAGAGGAAAAATACTTGCAGGTTGGTAACTAAAACTATAGCTTTAATGAAATTATGATGATAATAGTAATCATGAAAATAATTAGTAATAAAATAATACAAATATCTGAGATCATGCCCCCACCCCTCGATGACTGTACATCACCACAAATGCTCCAGAGCAGACACGAGGGAAAGTGCCCACAGCTAGGAGGGAGCTGGGCTCAGGAACTGGATTCAGGAACACACAGAAACAGGGTTAGGAGTGATCAGACAGAAGAGGTCACAGAATCACTAGATTGGATAAGACCCACAGGATCATCAAATCCAACCATTCCCATCAATCACTAAATCATGCCACTCAGCACCTCATCCACCTGTCTTCTAAACACCCCCAGGGAAGGTGACTCAACCAGCTCCCTGGGTAGCCTCTGCCAAGTGTCCAATGATCCTTTCCATGACAAATTTTTTCCTGATGTCCAGTCTGAACCTCCCCTGGCAGAGCTTGAGGCCATTCCACCTTGTCCTGTCCCCTGTCACTTGGGACAAGAGGCCAGCTCCCTCCTCCCTACAACCTCCTTTTAGGTAGTTACAGAGAGCAATGAGGTCTCCCCTCAGCCTTCTCTTCTCCAGGCTAAACACCCCCAGCTCTCTCAGCCACTCCTCATAAGGCCTGTTCTCCAGCCCCTTCACCAGCATTGTTGCTCTTCTCTGGACTCACTCCTGAGCCTCAATATCCTTCTTGTGGTGAGGGGCCCAGAACAGAACACAGGATTCAAGGAGCGGTCTCACCAGTGCTGAGTATAGAGGGAGAATCACCTCCCTGAACCTGCTGGTCACGCCATTTCTCATCCAAGCCAGGATGCCATTGGCCTTCTTGGCCACCTGGGCACACTGCTGGCTCATGTTCAGTCAGCTGTCAACCAACACCCCCAGGTTCTTCTCCTCCTGGCAGCTTTCTAGCCAGTCCTCTCCTAGTCTGTAGGTCCTCACTGGACGATGGCTGGTGCGCTGGCAGCATTCCCAGTATTGAACACCAAGCAGGCATTCAGCATGCCCTGGGCTGGGGGTGGTGCGGGCACAGGGTGGACCCCCCTTGGCAGCCCAGCGGGAGGAGAAATGCGGGAGGCCAGTCCCATCCCACTATGGCTGGGACCTAACACTGTTCAAACCAGATCTGAAAATAAGTTGGATGCTCACAACGCAAGATAAGTCACATTTTTTTAAATGTGGGGACCAGTGCCTGGCTGCAGGCGCTGTGCCTGCTGTTGCGTGTGTAGGTTTGCACGTGCAAATTGCTGGCACCACTAACCTCTGTGTAAAGGTGCTGGTCCTGCTTCCAGGTGGTTCTGAAGAACTGGTGCCCTTTCTGTGCTTCCTTCTACAGTGACCTAAGCTATGCATGCATTTTCTGTTATCTCGGATGCAAGGAACCTGAAGCTCAACATGAGCTAGTAATGTGCACTTGCAGCCCAGAAAGCCAACCCACCTGGAGTATTGCATTCCCTTCCGGAGTCCTCAGCACAGGCGCCTTAAAGATCATCCAGTTCCAACTCCCCTTCCACTAGATCAGGTGGCTTATAACCTCATCCAGCCTGGCCTTGAATACCTCCAGGGACAGGGCAGCCACAGCTTCTCTGGGCAACCTGTTCTGGTGCCTCACCACTCTCAGAGTGAAGAATTTCTTCCAAATATCTAATCTAAATTTCCCTTCTTTTAGCTTAAAACTGCTATTCCTCCTTCTACCCCTGCATTCCCTGTTAGATCCCCTCCCCAGCTTTCCTGTAAGCCCCCTTTAAGTACTGGAATGCTGCTCAAAGGTCTCCTCGGAGCCTTCTCTTCTCCAGGCTGAATAGCCCGTCTCTCTCAGGCTGTCCTTATACTGGAGGTGCTCCAGCCCTCAGATCATCTCTGTGGCCTCCTCTGGGCTCACTCTTAACAGATTCACATCCTTCCTGTGCTGAGGACTCCAGAACTGCATGCAGGACTCCAGATGGTGTCTCATGAGGGCAGAGCAGAGGGGGAGCATCACCTCCCTCAAGCTGCTGTTCACACAAATACATGTTTTGAAATTTGACTCCAGTGAAATTCCAGAAGCCAATGGGTGTTTTGCCTTGGAAATAAAACCTGCACTTTATTCTTGATATTGTAACATATTTGGTACAAAATTGTTTGCAAGGACCAACCCCCTGACTGTGTTTACACAAACAAGATACAAACTAAACTGAACCACAGTTTTCCTGGAAATACAGATTTCTGAAGTGATGTGCAATGTTACACCAAGTAACGTAATGTTAGTATGCTAAAGAAGGTTTTATTTATTAACTATTATTCTATTATATTATTATTAAATAATAATATATTATTATTATTAAATAATATTTTCATTTATTCATCTCCTAATTGTAATGCTTTGAGTGCCATACTTTGTGTGTGTTTGCATCAAATATCCCTTGGATTTGGGGCAAAAAAATAGAAGACACTCTGGAACTTGTTCCATTATGATGTTTGTTCCATTCCCTTCCTACACAACTTGCTTGTGTTGTAACGTTCTTCTACAGAAGGCATGTCAAGACTGGAATATTTCATGCTGCTTTCCTGTTTGAATTTCCAAGTCCTAAGAAGAGAGTAAGCTTTTTTTTTTTTTCTTTCTTTCTTTCCTCATCTCCCTTAGTTACATATGTACATTTTTAGGAAGAGACAGTAATCTCTAATTTGAGTGGCAGTTTCTTCCTCAGAATCAGAAATGTTTGGAATTGCAATGCTGACCTGTTCAGTCTCTGTGAAGCTACAGTGAGCTTGTGCGGTCATACACATGCTGTGTAATCCTGACATTTTAATCTTAAGAGTTTCCTGATGCCAGTATTTAAGGTTTCTCACATCTACTGCTTAAGCTTCCTTGTCTGAGTCAGATGTTGTTCCCTAAAGTATTGTCTTTCCTCCTGTAAGGAATATATAACTTTTATTTAAGCCCTTAAGCTGGCTAAGCACACACTTTTGTGCATCAATTTTGCCTGCCTGCTTTTAAGTACTCCCTGCCTCCACAATGGGCCTTTACATTTAAGCTCTTCATCAGACCACCAGGCACAAGCAGGAATGAAATTGGAATTTTTTCTGTACCTAGTGACTTGGAGTATGAGTTCTATTCATGGCCTCTTCTGTTATCTAGAGTGCAACATTTTTTGTTAATCTTTTTCTGCCTTCTCCTTTCTTTTAAGGTGAGACTACAAACAAAATGAAGAAAGAAAAATGAATTGCTGAAATCCAGCTTAATGGATTTCAGATATTTTCATCCAAACTGCATACTCCAATCGCCAGCAAATCCAGTCTGCCAGCAAAGACAGCACTGTCACATTGAATCCTGTCAGATCTTCCTATATTGTTTTTTACAGATAAATAAGTACTTCTTGACTGGTCCTGGTTGTTAAAGGCAGTAGGGTATGAGCATCAGTCAAGGCAGGTACTGTTCAGCAGACTGCCAGTTCAAGGTTACAAAGACAACTGTTTTAATTTGATTTTCCAGCCAGGTGAAACTAATGTTAAATTCTCCAGGTGTTCTGTTCGCCATTTGGCCTGATTTTACGTTATATTATGGGTATAAACTGGAGAGAGGTGGATTCAGACAGGACATAAGGAAGAATTTCTTGCCGATGACAGTGGTGAGGCACAGGCACAGGTTGCCCAGGGAAGTTGTGGCTGCCCCATTCCTGGAGGTGTTCAAGGCCAGGTTGGATGGGGCCTTGAGCAACCTGGGCTGGTGGGAGGTGTCCCTGCCCGTGGCAGGGGGGCTGGAACTAAATGATCTTCAAAGTCCCTTCCAAATTATTCTATGATTATATTCTATGTTCAGGCAACCATGGTAGTTGTCAAAAACCCATTACCCAAGATTTGGAGAAATAGACTAAGTTAGATAAAAGTTACTTAAAGTCTAGCTGAAAATTGGGAGTAAACCCTTTCTTCATCTTTTGCTCTGAGCTTGCCAAGTGGGGCCACAAGTCTGATGCTGGTTCTGCTTTCCACAACCAAACTGGAAGTGTTGAGCTAAGAGAACAAAAAATGACAGAAAGTTTTCTCTAAATCTTACAACACAAAAGGAAATCAGAAAGCAGGGATTAAAAATTAATTTAAAACCCAAACTCTGTAAGATTTTATAGGAAGTAACAGTAAAGTCTCTGAACTTAATTAAAAAAACACACTTTCTGTTTAAAGTATTATCATGTGTGCTGGTTTAGAACTTCAGAAAGTTCTATTCAAACTTCCTGAACCCTCTGTCAACATTGATCAGACCCCATCTGGGATGCTGTGTCCCATTCTGGGCTCACCAGTACAAGAGACACATGGACATACTGGAGTGAGTCCTGTGATGGGCTACAAAGGTGGTGTAGAGATCAAATCATCTGATGTAGGAAAAGAGGCTGAGAGAGTTGGGACTGTTCAGTGTGGAGGAGAAAACACTCAGAGGTACCTTTTCAATGCGCATTAATGGATACCAGGAGAGTGAAGTACAGCAGCTATGGAGCCGACTCACTGCCAGTTCCATTGCATCTGTGCAAGCAGAGTAACTTCTGACACCTGCGGCTATCAAACTTTTTAATTGCTGTAGCTAAATCTGAACAGTGCTCAGACATGAGATCATTTACATTAAACACTCTTTTTAGATCATATAGGATAAGAAAACGAGCGTCCCTAATAATTCATACCTTTCTTCTGCTTGCAGGGTCCATCTAAATTGACATCCTCACTTTTGTTGGGGCTTTAGGAGTGTCCTCCTGGCATTTAGCAGTGTCAAAAAAGTTTCGAGTTAAGTACATTTTAGCAATAAAATACTCCCCTTTTCAGCAGAAAGCAGGAAAATAAATAATATAACAGTTTATGACAAAATGCTCCTTGGTCTTGAGCACTGGATGAGAGGAAAGGGCCTCAAGTTGCATCAAGGGAGGTTTAGATTGGTTGTTATAAAAAAATTCTTTATTAAAAACTTTACTTGCATTGCAATGGGCTGCCCAAGAAAGTGGTTTATTTACCATTCCTGGAGATATTTAAAAGACACGTAGATGTGGCTCTTGAGGACATGGTTTAGTGGTGGACTTAGTGGTGTTAGGTTTGTAGTTGGACTCAATGATTTTAAGGGTCTTTTCCAACCTAAATGATTCTGCAATTAAGAACTGCTTTAAAAATCCTTGGCTAGAAATTAAAATCCAAATGAAAAAGCTGCTTATAAATACTGATAACCTCAAATATGAGAGTATCTCTCTGTTTCTACAGAGAGCATAATACTTCAAGAAAGCAGTGTAATCATGACACAAAGATCAATCTTGCCTATAAAGGAAGTTATCTTTTGATTGGGTGTGAAGGCTTTTGCAGTACATTAAATGGTATTATTTTTAAATATAGTCAGTGTATTTCTATAACATACAAATTTACATTTTTAAAATGTACTTTTAAAAATTCATGTTGTGATTTCACACATTTTTGTTTATAATCAGTGTATTTCCTCATTTCACTGCATCATGTTCATGATTGGTAGGTTGCTGTCATCGGTGTTTTTAGAAGCACTGAATTAATAAATGAATGTTTAATGAATCTCAGCAGGTGGCATTAGAAAAATATACCTCCATTCTCTAAGGAAATCATGCTGGTACTGAGCTGAAGAAGCTGCTTGAGCTCCTTTCTTCTGTTATCTTAGAAGGTATCCTCAAAATGTCAGTGTAATTCCTTACACTACTCGAGCCATGTCAGGAAATAACTCAAAGGAAGTATGAGCTTTTACTCTGCAAATTCTGAATAAATTTATGAAACAATACCCTGTACGCTATTTTTAATGAGCACTTCTTACTTTTCCTTCTGAGTCATATGCCCTTATTTTGTTAGCACTTTTTGCACTCCCTCAATTGTACTATAAGATGTAACTGGTGTTGTGAAAGTTCTCTCAGGGATTCTGTTTCCGGCAGCACTGTGAGACACCTTTACTTTGTTTTTTGTTTGGTACTAAACCCTGTACTGTTTTTAGGCAGAACAAAAACGTATGCCATTATAAATCACATCTCTTCACTAACAACCTATTCACCACAACCTGAGTTAAATGCTGTATTCATCAGAACAGATCTCCTTAAGCTTGCTGAGTGTGCTGTCAGGGAGGTGGCCTTGAGCTTGCACTTACCTGCCCTGCTGTGCTGGACCCAAAGGATTCTGTAGGCTTGAGGAAGCAGCCGCTCCTGGCCTGGCAACTGTACCCACCCATCTCACTACAGCCGGCTTGCACTGCAGTCGTTTCGCACGTACTGTTCAAACTCTCCAGCCAAATCCGGTTCTGCTATTTAAAAAGCGAGAGTTGAAAGCAAAGAGTCCAAAAGAAGCAAAAGACCTAGAAATAGCTCCATATTAGAGTTTCAAGAGGGATTATGAGAGGTTTTCTGCGTAAAACTCTAGTATGATCTCAGAGGATGTTTTAAAATCCCCAACAAATTGCTTCTCACACAGGCTGGATTAAGAACTGTGGAGTGAATGCAGTTACGGGCCTTTGCCACATCACAGAAAGGAACAAGTAACAAAAATGTGAATTACTACTATTGAAACAGCTCACTGTTGGTATGTATTGTGATGCTTTGGTCTTTCAGCTCTATTGTATAATTACAACTACAAAGATTAGAGATGCTCCTGTAATGAACACATAGCTGTGTAACATCCCTCTGGCGTTTAGCATTTCTCTAGATCATGACAGTGAAGTAAAAACAGTCAGAAGAGAACAGACAAGCCTGGAGATTTTGGCTAAACAATTGTTTCCCAGAGACTGCACAGCAACCGGTGGCTACACAAGAAGATAATTGAGAGCTGTGGAGTGTTTCTAAGAATTCATGCTGTATTTGTTTTTCTTCTTTTTAAATAACTGTTACACTTTTTGGATACTGTATTAGCTGACCCGAAACTTTTATAATATAACTACTAGCGAATTAACTTTCATTTTAAGGTGTCACACGCATTTTTTTGTTATCTCATTTTCTTTTCAGTATAGCTCCCCCTGAAGAGATACTTGTATAGGATACAGAGGGAGGCAGCTCTGTGTGAGAGAGAGTATTTCATAGGGTTGTGCGTAGGAGGGTGAGCAGGACAAGGAAGAGAAGGTCATCTTCACAGTTTGGAAGGAAGGAGGGGGATTGTATCAAAACTGTGAAGTGAATGAAACAGAACAAAACAGTAAAAGGAACAGGCACTAAGAGAGTTCTAATAGAGAAAGGGATAAACAGCGAGGAGGTATACAGGGAGAGAGCCCATACAAAACAGGAAACAATCGAGGGAATCAGTGTTTTAGGAATAGAATGAAAACAGAAGATTGTGGCATTTATGAGACTCTTGCAAACTGCAGCGTCTTCTATTATAATATTATGAGAGCCATGTACTCAGGAACATTCTTTTACATATTTATAATACTTTGAGAAATCACAATAAACTGAAGTGATCAAGGACTGTCTGAGTAGATTAGCTGTGGTACTTTGCATATTAGGGCACTCAGACTGAATACTAGGCAGCCAGGTGCTGGAAGAGTTACTGAACAGAGCTTACTGCTAAGCATCGGGCACTGTGGAAGCTGGTATTTCCTGAAGATAAAAATCTTTTGCATAATCCTTTCTGTGTTATCCCCCACATAGTATCCCCGCTACATTTATGAAACCAGAGATCCACCACTGACCCGATTACTCGAGTTAGCACGAACTGAAAACAAACAAACAAAAATGGCACCTCCATCTCAAAATGCTGTGAGCATCTAGCTAACTGGAGGAAATCGGAGCCCCAGAGATAACACAGAATCTGCCAGCAGGGGTTGCCTGTGGTGCTAGGACACAGTAAAAGTTTGACAAAATTTAAGAAATTAATTAAGCAGAGGTATATCTACACAAATTCCATGGCATTACATCCATCCTAGTTTGGTAATGCTTGAGCAGATGGTAATACCTCGATAAGAGGTGCTACTGACATTATAGCAATTAATCTGTTGGAAAAGCCAATATGGAACACAAAGCCGATCACAGCTATTACCTAGATGAATACTCTGTGTGAGATTTATTTTCTTTATGTCAATAAGAGATGAATTATGGGAAGAGTTGATCAAGTTGTGTAGTGACTTAAATACAAGGCCAAATTATCATCCAAACCTGTTGATTATAATACTGCTAGAAAAAGCTAGACCATTATATCTCTGTAGCTGCCAGCCATCTACTCACCTACCCAAGAGAAAAGCTGATCTGTTTCTGTTAATGAGGATTAGCCGCCATCATGGAACGTATTGATTTACCTATGTACAGACAAATAAAATTGAACTAGTATTATGCAACTGTATTTTGTCAAAAAAAAATCAGCAGTATGCTAGCACTTGTAACGTTTGCAAAAATTCTGAACCAGATCCCGATACACTGCATCTGTGTTCTCCTAACTAGAATTATATTTCATTACTGCTATCTGCTGCAGTGCCATATGTACATATGTAAGGACTGTTTCATTGCACTGGCACTACAGTCCTGATAAATGCAAAAAAAGCCTAATGATCCAAATTTTTTCAAAACTTAGTCTAGCGCTTCTCATAAATCCTAAATTCAGACAGAAATTTTCAAGAGAAAACATTGCTGGGAGACTTTGGTTTTCAAACTCATGTCTGGAAGGCTAGAGAGATGTTATAATGAAAGATCTGCATCAGATGAAGCAGCTGAATGCTTCAGACCAGTAAAAATGCCCTAGGAGGAGGATAAAGGAAAAAAAAAAGAGTAAAAGTTCAGCAATGCATATCTTATTTTCTTTATTTCTGGTCCAATTAGGAATGGTCATTTTCCATATAGAAGAAGGAGAGATGGGAGAATGTTGCAGAAATAATTGCACAATTGTGATTATCTAGCAGTGCAGAAGGCACTGGAAATCATCAGAGAGAGCCTTAGAAATCATGGTACATGCAGCATGTGCCAAGCCATGCAGCACAACATCCAAGAGAAAGCCAAGAGCTGCTGGTGTTACCATAGCTATCAACAGGAACTTCAGCTTCTTCCTTTCCAGGCCTAGGTGAGGTACCCAGAGGTCTTGGTATAGGTACCTTCAGTTAAATGTATGGATTACCCACTCCCAGATATATCAAATATCTGAAGGAAAATTAGCAATCTAGGCTATCCCACATTGCTATTCCACATCCTACACTATTTAATTTTGAGGTAACATCATTATGCTCAAGGAGGATTTTTTTTTTCAAGTATAGCACTATAATAATATTTATTATTCTTAATTAAGACTCTTGCCTTATTTAATCCTAATTTTTTAATTACAATGTCAAATTCACCATTAATGAGTTCCCTTTGTCATAATAAGAAAAGTTATCTTTCCTTTTCATGTTTCCATTCCTTTGTTATGTTCTCATGAGCTTGCAAATCTGTAAGCACTTTTCTCCATTTGCAGGCCACTGAGGGGAGGTCAGGATGTTTACAAGGAACAGGAATTTAAAAAAAAAAAATCATTTTGTATTTTAGTTTTGATTATTGCCATTTAAAGCATAATGACAATATCCATCCACTTAAAAGTTCAGCTTCATTGGAAATTGCTTTTTTTTCCCCTCAGTGAACCAGTGCTAATCAAAAATGTACAAGCAATGCTTTTATAAGAAAAAAAATAGTAAAAAAGTCTCATAAGTAAAGTAAAATAAAAAATGGAGAGTGAACAACTTTCTGTTCTAATGCAGCCATCTGTCATTTATAAAGACATCACCCCATTAACCTGTTTAATCAACTCCATTCTTTTTTCAAAGTTGTTTAAGTTAGTTTATGAGGAGACATAGATGTTCTCTTGATTAAATCTGTTGTAAAACGGCCTCCCTGGTGTTCTGCTTTGTGTGCATTTACACATATAAAGGTAATTACAAGTACATATCACTACTGTAAATTCCATACTTGTCATATTACAGTACATGACATTTTCATTTCCTTATGGTGAAAATGAAATCTGATATTTTCTGTTCAAGCAATAATGACCAATTAGAATTTGTTATTATTAATGTTTGTGCTAAAGCGGTCCAAGTCATGAGGTGGTTTCCTCCTAGGCAGCTGAATTTATAAGGTGGAAAAAAGGGGTTTGACATGTTGCTGTACCACCTTTAACCACTGCCTCTCAAGCCCAGTTATTCCTTCAACGAACTGAGAGATCCCTAGGGAAAACACACAATGTATGGAAGAATATTATCCAGTTCAAGTTTAAAGTGGAGAGTTAGAATAAGTGATTCCCTTCAGCAGAAATTTCTGAACTCTATCTCTAACTTTTCCTCCCTGACATTTTGCTTTTATCGCAGGGACCAGAGCTCAGTTCTTTTGTGAGTGAATGTAGCTCTGCAGAAGTCAGTTACATTGCATCAGTTCTGATGCAATGTGGTCAGCTGTCTTCACCAGGCTTTCTTCAGTGCCTTCAAATTCTACCAGTGATGGGGAAACTATGGAAGACCGACCTTTTGAAGAACTGCCCAAGGAATGAATTCAAATCACTGTGCTATGGGGAGGACAACAAGAAGGCAGTCAACATTAATAAGTTTAAAATGCTTTAAGAGCCATTTAGATAAGTTCCAAATAGGTCATATTTTATAAAACGCCAGTTTTATCCCTGCCATTTTCAGTATTTGGATAACACTTTTATTGGCCAATTCTTCATTTCTTTATTGTCCACAAATCCTGAGATAAGTACATTTCGGCATATGAAGAACTTTTTGGTAGAGATCCTTCACCATGATGGAAAGCACATTCATTTTTGGAGGAGTAGTGACCACTTGGTTTGAGAACCAAATCTCTTCACATCATAAGTGAAATCTTCGCTTTACAAATTTCCCTCTCCAGAGGTAACTGGAAAGACAGGCAACAGACAAACCCACAGTGAAGAGAGAAGAACAGACAATTCTGTATCATATGTGGAAGGAGAGAGGGTTAAAAAAAGAGCAAGCAATTCAAGCTGCATTGTGACACAATATATGATGACAACTTTTGGGGTGTTCCATTTGGAAAGTGGAAACAGACCTCCTCTGCTGTCACCAAAATGCTGTGGACAAGGCTGGTAAAGAGTTGCTTGGGCAGTACTACAACTCAGGGAGTGTCCACCACATCTCTTGACAGATCTTAGTGTATTAGAAATTCCTAGACAGCCTAAGAATATTCAGAAAAAAAATAACCATAACCTTGTCTCGAGCACAGAAAAAAAGGAGAATTTCTTTCTGAACCTGGGTGGCCATTTGTAGCTCTTTCCCACTTCCTTCGTGCATGTAGCATATTTGCAGACATATTGTGGCAAGTGTTTTATCATCATTTTCTCTTCTTGAAGAAAACTGACACTTGGGAAAACAAGAAAAAGCTTATGCCACCTTTACAGTCTGAAGGCAACTGAATGTTGTCATGCAGCAGCTAAAATTCTAACCCAATGTTGGCAAAATGAGTGGCTTTGCACAGTTTCAGATCTACTTTACTGGATCTTGCCTTATTTTATCATTTTTTAATCTGAAAAGCAAAGGGAGCTAGGTAGGAGAAGTAGTAGGGAGTAGAAGGAGCAGTGGCAGACCAAAAAACTCTGAACTTGAGCTTGGTTGGGCAGCTAGCATACAGGATTTCATGCACTGAAGGGCAAAGGGCCATGGAGAGCTGGCCAGCCTTCCAGGCCAGACCCCTGAAAGCACAAGGGCACTCCATCCTGAACTGCAGGAAAACGGGTGTAACACAGCAGGCACCGAGAATGGTTGAACCTGAGGTCCCTTCCTTCTTCACAGAATCAAAAGTCATACAGGCCAACCCAGACCAGTTTTCTCAGGGCATTAACCATCTGAGTTTGCACTATCTCTACAGAAACGCTAGTCGCAATTTTAACTTAGACACATGACTTGAACCTAATTTAAACCTTGTCCTTACCATTTCATTTCTAGCAGTCTTTCTTTTAAATAGTGTGACATTTATGTACCACTATGTGGGTTTCTTTTTCTCGGAGGGGATGTCAGTTTTCAAAGGTACATCTGCATTTTCATGAGGATTTTAAAGATGGAAGCAATTAATAGACTGGTTTAATTTACGCTAGAATTGTTTTTCTAAAGAAATACATATCAGAACTTTTTAAATTGCTTCTATGTACATAGGCAGTTTATAAAAGTATAATGTCATATTTTGAAATGAGAAGTCCTTCAAGATAATGTTAAAAATTATTGGTTTGAACATCGGTAGTTATTATAAAAGGAAGTTTACAAATATTTTCTGATACCCAGTCACATCAGCAGAAAAAACTGTCTGGGTTAACATAATGAAAAATACAGAATATGAGAGTAGCAGGGATTTTCTACAATATTCACTGCACTCTTTATTCAACAAGTTACATAAATGGGTTTAAGAGTATTTATAGTAGGGAAGTGGATTATATGATTTCTTGATGATACTTCATGTCAAATATGTCTGTAATTTCTTTGTCAGGAAATCTATTACAGATCTGAGCCCAGGGCTGAGAAGTTTTTCTGCATGAGTCCACGCCTATTACAATGCTCTGAGGTATCTTTAGTTACAACATCATATATAGCTGAAAGAGATGAGGTAAAAAAAAAAAAAGAAAAAGGGCCAGGTGCAGAAATAAAGTTTTACCTGAACTGGTTTTGATGAAAACACCACAGGTGAGATTTTCATCCTCCTTCCTTTTAGAGTACACTTCCAGTAGAATGGCAAGGGTGGGGAAAAAAAAGAGATTCTTTTGAGGTTTGTACAAAAATAAAATAGATATTATTATTCAGTTGCATACAAACTCACTGACTGAATTTATAAATGTTGCAAATTGGAGTCTTACTCCAAGAATTGAGGAAAAATTGAATTAAAGGTTTTAGATTCAGCTGTAAAAATTTTTTAGAGGCTTGAATCCTAGTGTTATAAGAGTGTGAACATGACTGGGGACTGGATATAGTATCATTCCGGTGATAAGTCTATTTCCTGCTTTTTGAAAAAGAATTTTCCACTAAGATTATGACTGCTAGGTGTCCTATACCCCTTTCTATCCACAAATATTTTGGAGGCTCCCATCACCCCATACAAGTTGCGAAAGGAACGATTTGGCCCTGGGACTACATATGCAACTGCCACTATGACACTTCAGAGAGCTGGTGGTCTGAAGATCACCATTTGGAAACCTTTATGTGAGCAAATAACCATGTTCTCCAATTACTAAATTAATTTAACTAACCACATTGTAAAATCATACTGCAAGCCATTCATGATCCTCGAGATGAAACATGTTACTCTTCAAATAGTGCTTTACAGTGAAATATTTTTTCCCTGAAGGAAAAAAAAAAACCAACACAGAAATATCTTAATTTAACTGTGGTATCTGATCTTTCATATTTTTAACATGCTTGCCTAGTACAACTGATGATTGCATTAACAGACATTCTGTCATATGCCTTTTAGACAAAAGTTTTTAAAGTCACATTTTCTTTGTTTGACATGGGTGATGGATAAAATGCATGAGGAAAATCAGATTTTTCTGCCAACTACAGCATAGTGGAAATCTTCTTGCATAATGAAGTGTTAACTAAGTCATGCTTTTGCAGAATGATTTAAAGTGTGATTCTAATAACAAGAGACTGAAAAAAAAAAAAAAAAAAGCAGGGCTCCATGGTGTCTCGGTAATTTCAGCAAAAGATATGCTGAGTCTGCAAGGAAAAAAGGTGGGAATGTTTAGTTTGGGAATTTTTCCCTCCTAATTTCCAGTCCCTCAAGCTCCTCCTTTGGCCTTTTTACATCTCATGCATCACTATCTGGAATAAATTATCATCAGACTAAACTGCATGATTAACTATAGCCGAGATGACAGTAGAAGGAGAGAGCAGGAGAGAGAATTTATCCTGCACTATAGGCAATTTTGGTAGGAAATAACTGATAAAGAAAATGCTCAATCACCTCACTAGGGTACTTTCACATAATAAGAACTTACTGAAGAATCAGAGCTTTAAGAAAACCCTAACAATGAGATAAAATAAACTTCTATGAAAAGGTGCATGATATCTCAGTTTCAGGAAACTCGCTATAGTCAGAAAATTACCAGGTTTATGGATAAATTTCAGACTATAAAACACCAGAAAAAGAAAAAAGAGAATTAGGAAACACACAGATTAATAAAATCTTGAAAATCAATTATTTGCTTAGAAAAAGAAACAGAGCAAATGGATTTTTGCAATGCAAATACTTAACACAAAAGTGTCCTAAACCAGCTAAGTCTGAATAATACAGTGAAGAGTAATCTAAAAGGGCAGAAAACTGCAGCCACTGTCTGCCCCCAACTCTTTCGCAGAAGTAAAAAATTAAGACAGCATAGAACATCCGTGCTCTATGCCCTATAGAGGCCAGATTTAATCATACATATACAGAGACACTATGATTTTTGTCTAAACAGTTTTCTGCGCTTCAAAAACGTCCAACCATACCACTCAACACCTTGGCTCTGCCTGTGCAGATTGTCTTCAATCCACCCTCCAAAGCAGCACCAGCTGGAGGAAATGAACAGGGCTTTTTTGGGGGAAAGGCAGACTTTGGCACCACCACTCTCTGTCCCTTCCCCACTGCTGAGGCAGGGGCAGAGCAGCAGCAGTAGGTGACGATTACAGCCAGACAAGAGGTGAGAGAGGCTGGAAATGCAGTGAACCACCCTGTTATTATGAATGCTAGGAAGCAATCCCTGCTAGCAGTATTATTTCTTCATAATTTATGGGTTATGCCATAATGGTTTGCTATGGTGGGATTCAAACTATTCGAAGTATTTTTAATTAACGAGGACCCACAAAGGACGAAAGCTGTACTCATACAAGGCAACAGGACAACACAGAGGTTCTCTTGTGAGCCAGGCTTCTAAGGAAAACATTGTCAATGAGGTATAAGGCTGCTTGTATCTGGACTTGCACTGTGGTGTAAATACTTAGAGCTAGCTAAATCATGTAAATTTTAAGCAAAATCAAAAGCAGAACATAAAACATATTATATTTAATATAATTAAATACAGTGGTCCTGTGAAAAAGCATATACTCCCCGCACTGCCTGGCAAAGCACTCCGACTCTGACTGTCTACCTAAATTACACCTGAACTAATGTTACTCCAAATGAAATTCGGGTTTGATGAATCTTTTCCTTAATATCTCCTCTTTGTAGGCAAGAGCCGAGTTACACAGAATAAACCTAAATACTTTTGCTAAATTACAGGCTTTTTTGTATAAAGTTAACTTAAGTGAATTTACTATGGAAATAGGCCATCAGGCTCTAGCACACAGTGGAGGTACAGAGTTGGGTTTGTAGGAGTAATCTGAGAAAGGAAGAGAAGTTAAAACAGAGTTTGTGTTTTACTTTTTAAGGAAAAGCAAAGGGAAATTTGGTGAAAGGATGTTTTAGGTATACTTTATGACAATTAAAACAAAAAGGAAGATTGCCTTTTTTTTCCAATACAAAGAATAATTTTTCTGATTTAGATACAGAATCATAGAATCACTAGGTTTGGAAAAGACCCCCAGGATCATCAAGTCCAACCATTCCTATCAACCACTAAACACTAAGCAAAATGCTGACAATTCCTTACTTGAACATGAATGCATGTACATAAATAAGTTATTCAAGACTATTTATTTTCTTGTGCAGTATATTAATAAATATTAGATAGATAAAAAAAAATCTCAGTTACAGAAAGCAACAAAGTCTAGTGAGGTCTCCGGAGTTTTCCTTTTATTAAAACAAATCAGTAGTCTGGCTTGGATTCTTAAAAATAATTGACTGCATCAATCTTACAAAGAAAGACCCACCACCACAGTCAAATTTTTGGAGAAAGTTTCTTAGGTTTATTCTGGTGGGTTAAAAATTTCATGTTAAATAAAGTATGGGTTTTGTTGATTACTTGATAATAGTCTGTATGGCCTGTGTATAAAAAAGAATGCAGTTTCCTGTAAGAGAGTCTGTCTGGGGAGGAACTGCTAGTTCTCACAGGTGGTTTAAAAAAAAAAGATACCACAAGGTTCAATTTCTTATGAGAATTTAAATAGACATAATAGAAATTCATTCTGTTTAGACTGGAAATCTGAAAGAGCAAGACTAAGCAATACGTCATGCCTTCTTTTTTAAGAAATCCCAAGCAGCATCTGAAAGTGTTATTGTAGAATCATAGAGTGGTTTGGGTTGGATGCGACCCTAAAGATCATCTAGTTCCAACTCCTCTGCAATAGGCAGGGATATCCCATCACACCAGGCTGCCCAAAACCCCATCCAACCTGTCCTTGAACACTCTCAGCAATGAGGCATCCACAGCTTCCCTAAGCAACCTGTACCAGTGCCTCACCACTCTCATGCTGAAGAAATTCTTCCTTATGTTGACTCAGCTGTGCGCTGTCAGCTCCCTTTGACATTAAAGGTGCCCCTCACTTCATCTGCGCTGGGGGATAAGGAGAACGACTTCTCATTTTCATAAGCTGCAGAAAGATCTCGAGGACTGATTTGATTTAGGGAAGCTGAGAACAGATAGATTTCTGATACATAGTCCTTATCTTGTGTAACAATTCGTAGAAAAGGGTATTACAGAACCCCTTCATGTTGAGGAAATGGATTGCAAGGGTCAGTAATGTTGGGTGGTAGAGACAAAAAAAGAGTCAAAACATTTAAGCTCTTTTGTAGCAAAAAGAGACAGTTAGAGGACAAGACAAGAGACACTGCTTCCTCTGCATTTCTGAAGATTTACAGGGACCTACTTAAAACATCCTGGCTTCTGATACATGAAATGACATTCATTCCTGCAGGGGGTTTGCAACCCTCTAGAAGGAGGCAAATATTCCCTTTTCCCACAAAGTCTTCCCACTACAATAGAAATGCTAGACCTTCATGATTAAAGCAGAACTTCTTTCCACATATCCCTCAAACCCAGGTCTAATACAGACAGACATGGTTTTCATAAGATGCATATACATACCACATTGCGCAGCTCATGTCCTCTTCTTCATTGGGCACCGGAACAGGCTACCCAGGGAGGTGGTTGATTCACCTTCCCTGGAGGTGTTTAAGGCACGGGTGGACAAGGTGCTGAGGGGCATGGTTTAGTGTTTGATAGGAATGGTTGGACTCAATGATCTGATGGGTCTCTTTCAACCTGGTTATTCTATGATTCTTCAACCTCCTGCTAGTTGCCAAACATCCTGTTCCTCATGGGCCAGTCTGACAGGACAGTAGAGAGGAATACCTCTGCTTCTTACAGTCTCTAGCAACGCCACTTTGCTTAGGCAAGTAGCATAGCCTGATGGTCCTTCCCCTCTACTCAGCACTAGTGAGACACAGCTGGAGAACAGTGACTCACCTTTGGCCAGCAGCTGATCCCTTTTACAGCCAGCTGGAACTGGCTTCATCCACCATGAGGGCAGCTTATAGTGTTTTCTCACAGAATCCAATCCTGCAGCACCACCTCTACCAAAACCTTGACACACAAACCCAATACAGAGACACAGAATTGGCCAGAAGGCCAACCGTATCCTGGCTGAAGTGTGACCAGAAGGTCAAGGGAGTTGATTCTGCCCTTCTATTCCTCTCTTGTGAGACTTCATCCAGAGTATTGTATCCAGTTCTGGAATCCTCTACATAAGAGGGATATGGAGCTGTTGGAATGGGTCCAGAGGAGGGCTACAAAAATGATCAGAGGGCTAGAGCACCTCCCATACCAGGACACGCTGACAGAATTGGGGTTGTTCAGCCTGGAGAAGAGAAGGCTCCAAGGACATCTTATAGTGACCTTCCAGTACCTGAAGGGGCTACAAGAAAGCTGGGGAGAGACTGTTTACAAAAGCTTGTAGTGATAAGACTAGGGGCAATGGGTATAAACTGGAGAGGGGAACATTTAGACTAGACATAAGGAGGAATTTTTTCACTATGGGAGTGGTGAGACATTGGCACAGGTTGCCCAGGGAAGCTGTGGCTGCCCCATCCCTGGAGGTGCTGAAAGCCAGGTTGGATGGGGCCTTGGGCAGCCTGATCAGTGAGATGTCCCTGCCCATGGCAGGGTAGATAGAACTAGATGATCTTTATGGTTCCTTGCAATGCAAACCATTCTATGATTCTAATTTTAAAAGCAAGAGGGTACAAGAAACATAGTCAGGAATTAAAAAATAAGTACATTGAACAACACAGAGAGATGCCTTGAAAGAAAATTTAAAGTAACAGGTGACAAGTCATACCAGGAGGAACTGACCGGTTTCCTGGTTGGGGGGTTAAAGTGCGCCCTCAGAAGGTTTGCAAGTGACAAGTTGCAAGTTGATCTGCTTGAGGGCAGGAAAGCTCTACAGAGGGATCTGAACAGCCTGGATCACCAAGGACCGTGTGGGGTTCAACAAGGGAAAGTGACGAATCTTTCACTTGGGCCTCAACAACCCTATGCAGCGCTACAGGCTCAGGGAAGAGCGGCTGGAAAGCTGCCTCATGGAAATGGACCCGAGTTGTTGGTCAACAACTGACTGAACATGAGCCAGCGGTGTCCCAGGTGGCCACGAAGGCCAACAGCATCCTGCCTTTTATCAGAAATAGTGTGGCCAGCAGGAGCAGGGAAGTGATTGTGACCCTATACTCTGCACTGGTGAGGCTGCACCTCAAATAGTGTGTTCAGTTGTGGGCCCCTCAGTACAATAAGGACATTGAGGGGCTGAAGCACATCCAGAGGAGAGCAGTGAAGCTAGTGAAAGGGCTGGAGAACAAGTGTTATGGGGAGCAGACGAAGGAACTGGGGTTGATTAGCCTTGAGGAGGCTGAGGAGAGACCTTATTGCTCTCTACAACTACCTGAAAGGACGTTGTAGAGAGGTGGGTGCTGGCCTCTTCTCCCAAGTGACGGGTGATGAGAGGGAATGGCCTCACCAGAGGACGTTCAGATTATAAAATCATAGAATCACTAGGTTGGAAAAGACCCACAGGAACATCGAGTTCAACCACTTCCATCAATCACTAAACCACGTCCCTCAGCACCTCGTCCACCTGTCTTCTAAACACCTCCAGGGGAAGTGACTCAACCACCTCCCTGGGCAGCCTGTCCCAGTGCCCAATGGCACTTTACATGAAAAATGTTTTCCTAATATCCAGCCTGAACCTCCCCTGGCGGATCTTCAGGCCATTCCCTCTTGTCCTGTCCCCTGTCACTTGGGAGAAGAGTCCAACTCCCTCCTCTCCACAACCTCCTTTCAGGTAGTTGTAGAGAGCAATGAGGTCTCCCCTCAGCCTCCTCTTCTCCAGGCTGCACAACCCCAGCTCTCCCAGTCACTCCTCGTAAAACTTGTTCTCCAGCCCTTTCACCAGCTTCCTTGCTGATTGGACATCAGGAAAAATTTCTTCACCGAAAGGGTTCTTGGGGCATTGGCAGAGGCTGCCCGCCCCTGGAGGTGTTTAGAGGACGAGTGGATGAGGCGCTCAGGGATATGGTTTAGTAGCGGTATGGTTTAGGTACGGCTGGGCTTGATGGTCTCAAAGCTCTTTTCCAGCCTAGCAATTCCACGGCTGTCAGGGCGTCGCGGGGCGGGACAGCGGCAGAGCCGCCGCGCGGCCGCCGGGGGGCGATGCTGCCCCGCGCTGCAGTGGAGCCGCCCGGCCGCCAGGCGGCGATCACGCAGGGTCTCGCACCACTGCGCATGCGCAACGACATGCCTTTCCCCCTCCCACTTCCTCCCGCCCAAATGCCGCGTTTCGGTCGAGCAGAGGGGAGGAGCTCGGGCGCACTGCGCATACGCAGTACCGGGAGTGGAAAGGAGGGCGAATGGGGACGGGGATGCGCGCATCACCGCGCATGCGCCCTCGCCGCC